>JAHWFO010001925.1:719786-730844 GCA_023313115.1 Rhysida immarginata
AAATGGCTAATTAATCTTAGGCCTATTGTTAAAAATGGCTAATTAATCTTAGGCCTATTGTTAAAAATGGCTAATTTATGTTAGGCCTACAGTTAAAATGACTAAATAATGTTAGGCCTATTGTGAAAATTAGCTAATTAATGTTAGGCCTATTGTTAAAAATGGCTAAATAATATTAGGCTTATTGTTAAAATGGCTAATTGAAGTTAGGCCTATATTTTAAAATGACGTGAATGCATATAGAATCAAAGGTATTTCCACTGTTTATTTAAACCAAGTGGAAGTAAAAGTGAGATATTAAAATTACATCTGCGTCAGAGCTAAAGCTCCTTGGAATGCTTAAAAGATTTTACCCAATGCTTTTTCTCTCTTGACGTTTATGATAACTTTGATCTAGCAGTGGAAAGAACATAGACCCAGTAGTTTAAAACATTTAGACGTGCGAGGATTTCATTCTCATTTCGCGCGCGTTTGGAAAGATTCGTGTGAGCGCTGCAATCGAATACGTAAATTTACATGCAGTTTTCGCCATTGCTGTATATAAAAATATTACAGTAATATTAAACAACAAATTTTTATATTCTTCTTTTCAGCATATTTGAAAATCGTTTTACGAGTTATATTCTTGTTAAAGAATGGAGACTCTTATTAAAGAATTTATCTTATAGAATTTTTAAAATTGAAATTTATCAGCGCTTGAGACATTCTATGGAGAACAAGTAGTTGTTAGCATTGTGAACGCGTTGCGTTAGCTGCTTCAGTGATCCTTTTGTGTAGTATCAAAGGAGTATAGGAAAAATTAGATTTATGTGGAAATAAAGATTTGAAGAATACCATACATTGGTTTCTTTTTCATATCTGTAGTAATATGAGATAAAGAACTGGAGGACCTAAACATTGATCTCGAGGAGACTTCAAGTCAAAACTGCCTTTTTCAATTTTTTTTTCGGTTAGAATCACATCCACGCCAATCAGTGATCCGAATTTCACATGACCATTTATGTAAAGGACTAAGGCTGGATATCAGTGTGAACTCTTGCGTCTTCTATAATCCCTTTTGAAATTTTCTTAGTCACATACGAGCTTCCATGTTAATTGGGCGACTGCTTCGAGGTGATACTGTAATTGCTTGCCAGTATTCTTACCTACAATCTGTGAGTAAAAGAGAGAAAGAGTTGAAAAAAAGAGCATTAATATTTTGTGTGAAAATTTTGAGTTACACTCGCAGTATAAATATAAAATAAACATATAAGCTATTTTAAAGAATTAGATTTTTATTTAGTATTCATGTGACTATAAACCAATTTATTATCTTTTCTTGTTGGTTCTCCATGATTAAGGTAATTCATTGTATAATTATACACTGCCTCAATCAAAATTTTATTATGCAAATTTAGTTCTCGTTCTTTTGCGCCAGGGGACCCATTTGAATAAAAAAAAAGAGGAGCAACATTGTCATCACAAGGGAGGGATAAGAGAGATTAAAGGTTGTTTCCTCTCTGAAGTGACTCGTAAAAAAATGAGAAAAAGATGAGTTGGTCGTTTTCTCTTTTTAAGTGGACGTGATGAAGAAGGGAAAGAGGAGTAAGGGTAGAAGAACTGCAATCGTGCTGAAAAGTATGACGACTAACATAAAGGAAATGATGGTCATGGAAATCCAAGAAGAAAGTTATGACCATATAAAACGAACTCGTTATCATATTCAAAAAAAAAAACTTGGGGAAAAAAAAGAAGAAAAGCAACAATATCTTGATGTTCGCTACTGAGGACAAAAAAGGAAGCAGTTAAGTTTGTATTTAATGTTGTCATGCATTCAAATTTCACTCGATTTATTTATAGTTTAGATTTTCAAATATTGCAGCACTTGATTTATTCATATCAGAACAACAATATAAAAGACATGACGTTACGAAGCAGTGGTTGGGGTTTAAAACTTTTTTTGGTGAGCTTTTCTTTTCAAATATGGTAAGTTGGAGGGTTTAGTATCATCGTTTTTATATTTATCTTTGCTCTTGATTGTGGTTGCGTACGTAACTGTAAAACAAGATTAAACACGTTTTTAATGTTATTCTTCCTGCAAACCGAGAGTTATGGAGAAACGATAGAGAAAGCTAGTTTATTTTATGGTTATTTCTGTATTAAATATAATAAATCGATTGCATTAGGAGAAACAGATTTTGATGTTATGTAATTGAATAAAAAGCAGCACTTTTGTAAAACAGAAATTTTTGTGTTCACATATATAATAATTTTAAAAGTAAATAAAAAAAAACTTAATTTAATATTAGCTCGCATTTAATAACAAATAATGCCACAGAACAGTTCACAACCTTTTTTGTATACGTCATATAAAACAGAACTGACAGATTCGTAAAGAAAGCAAAAAAACCTAGGTTGTATCGTTAGATTAGAAGAATTGTTCGTCATCATGCAGAACTATGAAAATCTACATTTCCCAAAGTATGATAGCAACGATCACTCCCAGCCTAGGCACAAGTGCGTGTACATCAAATGCGCAAGGAATCGCGTCTTTCTTTTGAAACTTGCGCTTATAAAATATTCAGAGCGAGCGAATATTTATCCACGGCTTCTCTTTCTTTCATTTAAGATATCTTTTCTTTGTCTCTATACATTTTTCTATATCTGTTGGTTGTCTTAGAAGTTGAATTTCGGCAACGCAATGTCGTTTCATTGCTCATTTACATCTTGGATAAAAGAAAATTTCGTATGAAGATTAAGGCGCGTGTGGTAATAACTTGGCTTTGAGCCAAAAATGTTTGGAATGATAATGAGATAAGCAGTCGCGTATTGTTGTGCAGGAGAAATACCTTTACCCATGCGTATAACCAAGGGTGAGGACGACGAATGCTTAGCGCAAAATTTCTGGACACTTAATGTAGATGTCTCAATTTCTACACTTCTACTCGAAAATGCAGTCAACATTGCCTTCGTTCTTCGATGGATGTGTATGTTTTGATTTTCCAGGCTCTCTCTCGCTACTGCTAGTTTTGCTCTACTCTGATTTGTGAGGCATATGTTCCTGGCCAGATATAACGAAGGAACAAATTCTGCTTTCCAGTTCCAGAAGATCAAAATAGAAAAAACGTCTTTGCTTTTCTATAATATTATTGGATTGAATTGTTTTCTTTAAAGTCAATCCTCAAGAAGATGGCTTTACTGTTATTAAACTTATCTACCAACTTGAGAAGACTAATGTGACGATTTTTTTTGTATAAAGACTACAAGCCTGATCATCGGTTTTAGCGCTGCCCGAGGCGGAATGTGACTCAACCGGATATCGCCTTTAATCATCTCTCTCCACCTCTAAAAGTTCTTACCGGCTCAAATATATGCATGAGCATATTAGCGATGTATTGCCGTAATTAGATTTTAGGATAATTTATACTATCTTCATCCAACTGTAGATTATCGTAGACAAGGGGCTTCAAGCATTCATTTAGAAATTATATACAAGATCGTTTATGCCGCCTGGTATGTCTGTTTGAAAAAATATTTATAAGAAAAAACGAATCTTACCTAATAAAATCCTCATTATCTGTAATAGGGGAAACTTTTCTTCGCTTAGAAGGAAAAATTCTGATATCCCAGCGAACTTCTTCTAAGGTTCTGTATGAAATTTCTCCATTGAAGATTGAACTCTAGAGCTAAAGAATTGGTATCCAGAAAATGAGGTAGAATTATTTGATGGTGGATGATGCAGCTGCTCAAAGACGTTTTTTTTTTTATCCCAAACTAGTGTTTGGTATGGCGTTGCCTTGCTGTAAAGAGAACGCACTGGCTGCTTACCAATTCTGGTTAGCGTTGAAGTATCATAGAGTGCGTGAACGGTCCACTTGTTCTGAGCAGAGATCGAGATTCACGACACGTCCATCGGGAATCATTTCAAAGCGCGCTATAACGTTAAATTCCACCTAACTTACTAAATTGCCTTCGCTCAAATCGTTCTCCTTTTAGAACAGAAAGTGCGATCTAACTTGGGTCAACCACCGCTTTTGTCTGTTCGGTTTACTGAAGTAGATTCATTTTTCATTGAATGGTAGCAATTTCCTTGTTTGAAGCGTTTAAAGTATTGGCTCGTGAGAATGGTCTGTTTACGAGTCTGAACATGTGAAATATTTTGGCAACACGTAGCTCTCAAATGCGCTGCAGATGTAGTTATTAGGGACTATCTAAATATTAAGGACGGTTAGGGTTTTCTGTTTTATGGATAAGATTTGACTGCACATATTCTGGTGCTATGCTTTTTAATTGCGATTTATATTCAAGGCATCTTTGAAATTTCTTAACTAGATTTCAGCAACTTTTAAATCTTCCAGTTTAATAAGACTGTTAATGTTTCAGTTAATAAAATGATAAAAGGGGGGCAGTACTATGATGCCAAAGCCGTTTTAAAGCACTATTTTGTAATGATTTTACCTCGGATTTTACCTAAATATACAGCATTTAAGGTTTGTTTTACTGTATATCTTAGCTGTCATGCATGGAAGCGAACATTATTCTATAGAGTAGGCAGGGAAACAAAAGAAAAGCATTTATTATTATATTGATATCCACCTTGCTAAATAAGTGCTTTGAATCTCGTTCCTGCATTTCCTTATGTTTTACATTACGTACAATCAGCCATGAAACAAATTTTTCAAGTGTACACTTACCTTTTATGAGAAGGTGACCCGCTCACATAAAATGAAAAAAATTCAACCCGAACAGCAGGAACTCGATCTTCCATTCATTTTATACACTATACTGCCAAGTATCCGGGCACCCCTCCGAAGTCTAAGATCTGGCTGTTCACGCGGTCTGAAACGTCATCGAACGAAATGAAACCGCTGGAGAAGGACTGGGAACTCGTATATTGCTTAGACAGACAATGAGCAAGCCCTTAGAGCTCAGTGACTTTGAAGGTGGCATGATCATCGGCATGCGACCGTTGTGGAAAATCGGTTCGTGAAATATTCACCTTGCTAAGTGCCGAAATCAACTGTAAGTGATGCTATTGTAAAATGGAAACGTCGAAGAAGTGGAAGTGCAGCAGGGCGAAGTGGTAGGCCGAAGAAACTTATTGATCGCAGCCTTCTAACCCTGAAGAGGGTAGTAAAGAAACATCACATGTCCCCGGTGGCAGCGATCACTCAGAGTTTCAAAATGTGTCGCCGGGTCGTCGCTTGCAGCAGGACTGCTCGTCGAGAGCTAAGAAACATGGGTTTCCATGGACGTGCGGTCGAACAACACCGCCGTCAAAAGCAAGCGACAGTTGCAAATGTGCAAAGCTTACTGCCGTTAGCCTGGAACATTCGAAACACGTGCTTTGGAGTGACGAATCTCGCTCCACAATCTGGTAGTCCAATGGATACGTCCAGGTTTGAATAACGCTTCATTTCCGACTGCATTGTGCCATCAAGTTCGGTGGTAGAGGCGTAAGGGTGTGGGAATGTTTTTCGTGATTCATTCGGCTGTAAAAATGAATTATGCAGTATACTCGTATCTTGACAATCTAGAAAAAAAATTGCACTCCCAACTCTGACAACGATCTGGGAAGCCCCGTTTCTGTTCCAACAGGACAACTGTTGTGCGGTCATGTTTTGAAGATATGGGTGTTCAAAAACTGGACTGGCCTTCACAGAGCCCTGATATAAGCACTACTGAACGTCTTTCGGACGAATAAGAACATATGAGAATTCTTCAATTACTGTGGATAACGACATAATCTTTAAGACGACAACCTCTTGTCCACAAACTGGATTTTATTCCGCATATACAGGGTGATTCAGTCAATTTCTGACCATTTCAGTACTATGATTTATTGACCCATTAATGTTTACAAATTTAGCATTTCAGTATGATATTTTAGGCAGTTCGGAGTTTTTATTCCCGTGGAAAATTCTTGATGATATGCTCAATGTGGCCACCACGAACGTTTTGAACTGCTCGCAGCCGAATGGTGAAGTTGTTCATAACTCTATCCAGGATTTCTGCATCCACAAGGGTGCAGCAGTCGACGATGCTTTGTCGCAGCTGGTCTAGGGTTCTTGGTGCTGTAGTGAACACACTGTCTTTAAGGAACCCCCAGAGATAAAAATCACATGGGTTTAGGTCAGGACTCGTAGGGGGCCAAAGAAAGCCACCCCCGAATCGATCTGGAAACCTGTTTGAAATGACACGATTTCCGAATTTCTGATTGAGAAAGTCTAGCACTTCATTAGTGGTGTGAGACCTGGCCCCATCCTGTTGAAACCATTGATGTCGAAGCGATGTACGCCTCCTTCGCAGCTGGGGGATGAAGAAGGTTTCCAACATGTTAAGGTAAACCTGTGACGTTACGGTGCCCTCAAAAAAGAACGGACCAATGATGCCTCTTTTGGAAATCGCGCACCAAGCCATAACCTTTCGTGGATGAAGAGGTGACTTATGGATCTCATGAGGGTGCTGGGAACCCCAAAAACGAACGTTGTGTTTATTAACGTCACCTGACAGATGGAAGAAGGCCTCATCTGATACCCACAGGTTGTCCACAATGTCCTGATTGGCTTCCATTTCTGCTCCAAACGCCATCGCAAATTGTTGTCGCTTCTGTCTTCCAGTGTCTGTTAACTCCTGATAAACATGGATCTTATACGGGAACAGGTGTAAATCCTTTCTCAAAATTCGCCACGTCGTGGTATACGACAGCCCTTCTTCAATGGATAGGCGGCGAACAGAGTTTTTGGTAGGGGAATCGACCAACCTTGTGCGAACATTTTCGACAACTTCGGCCGTTCGAACACGAGCTTTGCTCCCGCCTTTTTTCTTGCCTTTAACGCATCCAGTGGCACGAAATTGCTTGCCTGCCTGGTGCGTCTCGACACTTATATTCCTTCCGGAACTTTCTTTGCACGGTTACAGGTGATTTTGTCTCGAAATACCATTCGACAACCTTGCATTTCTGCTCTGTTGATAAAGCGGGCGCCATTTTTCAACAATACGATTTTCATGCAGCGCCGTTGCACAACAGTACAAACTCCAACTATTTAGAAATTCGATATGGCGCTGATATTCTTTCAATTGTTTATCCCTAATGCACGACATTCGAGTGAAATGGTCAGAAATTGACTGAATCACCCGGTACGTATTTCGAACTCTTTGAACTACGTATATGCGCAATAAAATCCAGTTGTGGACAAGAGGTTGTCGTCTTAAAGATTAAAGAATAAGAACATAGATTATGTGTCCGGCCAAATCGTCCATTTTCCGTAGCCGGGCTCACTGCAGCCCTCATGGACGCCTGGAAGGCAATTCTGCGACCATCATGGACAACATGATGGAAAGTCTTTCCAGTCGTGTACAGGCTGTGATTGAACCAAAAGTTGAACCGGCATCCTATTTATAAATGACCACAGGAGTTTTTGATTCTACAAGGAGTTTTTATATTTATTACAAAAATACTGGTTAATGTAGATTTTGTGGCTGGAAATGCAGAATTTATTTGGAAATTTTTCGTAATACAACGAGAGTGCAATCATGATGGGACACGTTTACTAGGTCCTTCAATTTTTGCGCACGGATTATGAGTTGCGGCTGGCGTGAATATCGATAGCGGTTTATCCCAAGTAAATTTATAAATTCTGAATAGGTGAGCGCAAAAATTTTGTTTTTATTATTAAAATATTGCACACTTTACTAAGTAGTCCAAAAATTTGACGTTAGGCCCGTTTCTAACACTTGAATGCTAATAGAATTGTACGTAAGTTCATGTGTTAACGAACGTCGGGTACATACGTGATTTTCAATTTCATAAGCTATATCAAAGTAATAATAAACTTTCATCAGCCAAATTATGCACTCATGAAATCAAGACCACATTTGCTGTAACTTTATAAAGAATCATATCTGTTGATGTTACTGATGATGCAGTCCCATATGCCTTGAATGTTCTCTTCCATTGTGAGACCTAGATTAGGCAGACTACAAACTATCTTACTCTTTCCAACGAAATACTAGTTTTGTATTAGGGGCCCACAATAGGCCACACATTTAAATGGAGTGAATTATTTGACTGGTGTAATGCCGTAATAGGCTTAGCATTAAATGGTGGCGAGTTGAGCATTACATACTTTTTTATGTTACCCCGATGCTTTTGTTTTAATTCGGTCATTTTGATTCAGCGGCTTGTTCGTTTTGATGCCTGTCCAATAGGATTACAATCTGAGTCGGGTGGAGGGGAGGGGGTCGGTGGTGAAGATCTTGTTTCCTCTGAATGCCGGACACCATAATACAGTTTCATTGTATACTAAGGGAGGGAGCCACTTGACTTTCGAGCCACGCTTTTCGACAGCGATGGTTTGTATGCAGAATGATAATACGCTCCTTGGAGGCAACTGATGATGACAAAGGACGAAGTGCGAGCGCCCGAGATAAGCTTTGACGCGATGCTCTCTCTCCCTTTCTTGTTTACATATGTAGTAGGAAACCACAAAGAGAGCTCTTATATGGCCTGCAGGAGTTTTAGCTCTTCTGGAAAAGTTCTTAATGTTGAAGAACATCAAACGATGCGGAGGAGAAAAGAAAAGAGAAATAAAAAGGATATAAGAATTTTTCAAGAGGAGAGAGAGGGGTGGAAAAAGTTGCTTTCCTTTTCCCTCTTTTCGTCGTTATGGGGTCTTATTTTCTTTTCCCAACCTCCGCCACCCCCCTTCTCCTTAAAATACTTCATGAGAGAAGTTTATAAAAATTCCCAACACGATTTCGTCTTCTGAAAGAAAATACTTACTTAGCAGACTTCCGTTTGCATTTTGCAGCTTGCTCTCTCTCTTCCCTCCCCCCTCTCTGTTTTGAATTGCAACACGGTCGTGTTAAGAAAATATTAATGGTTTGCTGGAGACGGCGAACCAAATTACGTTATTGACGCTGATGTTATGAATTTATGCATCACGCAACTGGATAGTCATTTGCGAAGATCCGTTTTAAAAATCAAAAAAAGAAAAGAGAGGAGTAGAAAGATTTGAGAAGAGTGAAATTAAAATTAAATTTCAAGTCACATTTAATCTGCTTAGAGGCATAGGAGCGTATATTTTTCTCTTGTGTTATTACCAAAGTTTTGTGCGCACTGTCGCAATAGGTGCTAAATTACGACGATTGAATTAAAATGTTCGCATGACCTAACAGTGATTAGAGATTTCGAAGAATTTAGTTTTAATCCAAGTAATTATGTTAAAAAGGAAAATTACAATCTTAAGCGCCCATTAAGCTCCTAAATAGTCGTTGTTCATGTAAATGCAATTAATCTTTCTAAAACTTTTCCATTTTCTTTGCTATTCAAATAAGAAAGTATGGCAACGCTAAAACCTTACATTAATGTTTATTATCATAACTTGTTTATTTAAGCATTCTTTCCGTTCGGTGACCATGGCCGTTGATTAAGGTCGAAAATTTTATTTAAATTTTAGGATTTTTGAATTTCTATTATGGCAGTAAACTAGCTCACTAGCTTCTGGTTTTATTTTTCCTCTCAAGGAAAATGTGAGACAATAGAATCGCAAAGAAGGCCCCACTCTCAGCCGCGATAAACTCTCCTTCTGCGTTCACACTCATCTTTTAATCTCGGGAGTGAAGTCAATTTTTAGATTAATGTGGAATACTAAGTTATTCACTTAACAGTTTGCTTAAAGCAATCAGTTAACGCATTAACAAAAAGTCTAACACATACAGTTTATTCATAAATTGATTACTACTGTCATAAATTTAGACAATTGAAAAGGGAAGAAGTGGTAGCCACTCTGAATGCCGAAGATTACAATTTGGTAAGAAATTGTCTAGGAAATACGTTTGATAAAGTTTTCTCATCAATTGATCTTAAAATTGAAAAACATAATGAGAGCATAGTGATTAAAGATAAATATCATTCGGCTTTGAGTATAACACTTGTAAGCCGGGATTCATAAGAACTAAATTCAAAAACTGTAAATCAACTTTTAATTATTCTGAATGAAATAATTTTAATGAGGTTGATATTAATTATTAAAATTAGTTATAATTTATTTATTGTCTAAATCTCTAAGTATATAATTGACTAAATAAAATTTGAATAAAAATTAATGAAAAACAAAAGTCGCCAAGTTGATAGATGGAATTGAGTCGATCATCAGTTTTTAATATTTCTAAGTGTTTCTGCGCAAGTTTTTACCTTTTGATGTCTACCAACTTTTTTATATTTCTTTTGTGTTACAGATAATTATATAGTTACTGTAAATCGCCATTCATCCAATTATTGTTAGCCGAGAACATCGTTGTAGGCCAAAATCCTCTTTATAACTTAAGAATTTTATAACTCTGCAATAAAAATGAATACATCCTTCTTTTTTTTCATATGTAATTACATAGAATTTTATGGTTATGTCAATAATATATTTTAATAATCCTCTTAGAATCCTTTACTTTCTTCGTTTTGTTATTGAACTGGTTGCTCACTTTTAAAGCAGGTTTCAGATAGTTTAAACAGACGATACTTAAGAAATTCTAAAGAGATGATTTGATAATTTCCATATTAAAATTAAAATTGGTATACGTGTAGAAATGGAATATACGTTGAATTCAATAAAAAATTTTTAAAACATTTCAGATTTAATCTCACTATGACTTGTGTAGATTCCTAACGTTGGAGACTTTCTAGATGAATTCCACAAAGAAGTTAATTTTGATGACTTCATGTCCAGATTGTGACAAACTCTCCAGTCGGATATGATGGATTTGAGAATATATAATTATAATTTTATAACGTCCATTTTGAAATACAATGATTTATTAATGTTTAGATAAAATCGATTTTCATCCTTTCGGACATCATCAGTATTTCCAGTTGAAATGTTTAAATGTCTTGCAATGGTATTCTTTTTAAATTTTGAACAATACTTCTTCTATTCATTGTTTTTTGGTTATATTGTTGTCATTATTTGGTTATAGTATTATTAGTATTTATCTTATTTATAAACTAGAAGAGGTACCCGGCGTTGCCCGGGATAATTACACTTGCACAAACTTTTCCTTTCATTGTTAGTCATGAGATAT
>JAHWFO010001925.1:731244-796830 GCA_023313115.1 Rhysida immarginata
ACGTACAGACCCACCCACAAACATCCTTCTTTATATATATAGATAGAAGACTAGAAGAGGTACCCGGCGTTGCCCGGGATAATAACACTTGCACAAACTTTTCCTTTCATTGTTAGTCATGAGATATTGATTGTTGATCCCGGCCTTGTGTTGGTGCATTGCGTGTTGATACCATTGTTGATACCTATTGTTGCACAAACTTTGCCTTGCATTGTTGGTCATGAGATATTTCTCATTAATATGCCCTGCCATAACCATGAATATCGATTTTTTATCGATAATTATTATTTTTCCGAAATCTGAGGTAGACAGTGACCTTCCTCATGCTTTGAAGGTCATGTATGCGAAATTTCATCAAGATCGGAATAAAACTGTAGATTTGTATAAAAAACGTGCAGACAAACAGACCCACCCACAAACATCCTTCTTTATATATATAGAAGATTGTAGTTTTATTAATATAAAATAAAGTATTAACTTATAAGTATATGTTTAATTACATAGTTCTTGTATTCTTTTGTTTTTGCTTAATAGTTCTTTTATTTTCTCCTCCTTCAGTTGAATAATAAATTACTATCTAATAATTCGGCATTATTTAAAATCTCTTGTGGATAAAATTTATTTGGCATAAAAATAATAAAATTTTCGATGATTATTATTTCTCTCTTATTATTAATTTTGTAGACTAGTTTGCATGTTTCTTCGTAATTCCCGGTTTTATGCTTGCTTAATAAAATGTGTTCTGCATATTTGGAGTTTTTTAGTGCATTTTTGATATAATATATATGTTCTTTGAATCTAGTTTCTAAATTTCGACGTTATAAAATTATAACTGTATACACTATACAATACAACGTGTGTAAAATAATGAACCTTGAGAATACATAAAATAAAATGGAACAGTGTCGGTTCCTTCAATTCTGTATGAATATGTATCTCATTTTTTCATTACCGTCAAATTATTTGTCTTTACATGCTACAGAATATAAATTTAAGATATGAAGTCTCAATTTCCGTTTTTACCAATTTCGGCATAAATGGGTTAACAAAATAAAATTTCTAAATTATCATTTTATGATGCGGCCCCTGAAGCGAGAGGATAGGCTACCCAGCAGTAGTGTCCTGTATATTTTTGCAACACCCTGTACATTCCATACGTACATGTATAGCAATTATAATTTTGATATGAAAATTATCAAATAATCACTTTAGAATTTATTCTATTTTTCATTATCAACTTAAGCATGTTTAAGAAATAGTCTTTTTATAGCATTTCGAAGTCTTTTATAACATTAACAATAATTTAGAACATTGTTAATCCATGTTAATTTACTTCAACAATTTATCAGGAGATAAGCCTCTTCCTTAAGAAGAAAGCAGTTTATACTATTGTAGAAAAATATCGTATGTAGCCTATAGGGTTTACTGTTATGAAGCCTAGAGTAAGACTTTTGTTTTTAAGGAGCTGACCAATTCTAACCTTGTTATAAAGCATACCGCAATGTTTACTTATTAATGCTAATTTGAGTGTGTTATTCAGCATGAAATTATGATAGAAGATGATTATAAAGTTAAATAAACTATATGAAAAGGGGACAAATATATATATCATATTTATAGAAGGTTGTCAGTTTTTAAAAATTTAAAGTTTGAATAGCATTCTAATAGCTTATGCCAAAAAGAGAACTGGCCTAAGGGAAAATAAGGTTTATGCTAATTTCGTTTTTCCTTTCTAAGCAAGATGATATAAATAATGTTCCATGACGTTCCAGAAGATTGTTTGCCGGAGAGCCGCCTTCAATTTTTTACTCCGCCGATTCCGAGAGGGGAATTTCGGGTGTCTCACTTTTAGAAACCGACTTTGAGAAAGAAGCCAACGGTGTTAGCGCAGTTTGAGCGGATGTAGTGGGTAGGGTAGATGGTGGGTGGGAGGAGGGCAGGCGAGGATGAGGACGGACGAAGGCAGGGTTCCCTATTCTTTTGCTGTCTTTGCCGAGTCTCTTTTTCCTCGCACCCCCTCTGGAACTTTAACCGCAAATATAACAGTGGCCTGAAAATGTTTATCGATTGCTAATAAAAGCTGCTTTTCTTTCGCTGTGGTTGTGGCTCCTCCTCGGGGCAAGAGAGATGGAAAATAAACCCTTTGAATACCACTGAAGAATCTCCATAAATTTTATTAAAGAAAGAAGAAAGAGGACCCTCTGAGCGCCAATAGTCTCGATCTAGACTCCAATTTTTTCCCCCTTTTCCTTACTTTGCACTTTATAAAACTTTTTCTCGGAACAACGTGAAATTCGAACTGAATTTTATTATGTGAATTTGAAAAAAAGCCGATAATAATGGATATTTTTAGGCTATTGAATTTCTTCACAAAAGGGTAATTCGATCAAGCTTGCATAAAGTTAACCGAATTTACAATTTTAATTTTTTTTAAAAAGAAGCTATTAAATATTCACTTTATAATCATCGCACTACTAAAATATATATGATTGATGATATAAGGAGTATGTAACTATTGTTATCATTTGCGACCTTAAATTATCTAATTATAGTATAAAGACATTCTTGGAATGCTTTTGTGGCTCCGTTCATGTTAAACCTGTAGATTTAGAAAATTTGGTTTGAAGCCATAGAGTTTGAATAAATTATGTCTTTTCAATTCAGGGTTTTAATTCATCACAAACCCCTTGAGAATTTATATTAGCTTATATTCTTTAAAATTAAAATTTTTCTGCTAATTTCTGGAATTCATGCTTGGGTTTATTGAATTATTCTCGGATAATGGGTTTACATTTTTTTATCCTCTTATAATAGCATAATTTTAGTTGCTAATGGACAGTGGTCGATGTTTTTGAAGATCATTTTATGTCATCTGATTTATTAGCGAAACATGGAATCTGTTTAATGGAAATGCTTAATTTATTTACCATTAACAACTACAAACAGACTGAATCTCATTATTTACAATTACGAGACTTTAATATTTGAACAGAATGAATCTATGATGTATTAATATCTTGTAAATTTTATCGTTTTTTGAAAGAAATAATGCTATCCTAAGCAAAACCGATAACTCCAGTGATTTTTTTTTTCCAACTTAATTTTGACATTAGCTTTGAGAATTCTTTTTAATAAAAAATCACGAATTTCAAATATCTACAGCCATCTAAAGAATTGTTTTTTTGGGTTTATATTTACTGTCCAATTTTTATTTTGTCGCATTTATCGAAGAATAGATCATGTAGGCCTATTTTATTATCAATATCTTATTACTCTTTCAAGTTTCAGGGTAGAAAATATGCATAAAGGGAACATCTGATTACATGTATTCTTATTTAAATTTAATTCTGAATATAATTTTTAAATGACTGACAATGATATCTCCTCTCCATAAAAGAAAAAAACCGGATGTGATCAAATCAATGTGAAAAAAAACCCCAAAACAGCCCGTATTTGAGACATTCAGCACACATTATACTTTTTGAGATCATACATGTAGTTATCATGTAACAACAATTAAGCTTCAGTTTTTTGCATCTGCCAAATTATGAATTTTCTAATAAAAATGTCAGCTTTCGATTAAATTTCATTCTCTTAGGTAGAAAAATTTGTTCTAAAATAAATTTTATCGAATTGTGTTTTCTCCATTTAAGAGGTTTTTCAATATTACTGGTGATGAAGGAATAATTAATGTAGTGGTCTTCCGTTACCTTCCGGTGGTAAGTTTTTGCTAAAAGTGTTTTTCCAAAATCGCCTTGATATAAATGACTTAACTCCTTATATGTAGCTGTTCCGATAATTGCTAAAGCAAGGATCACGTAGTATTTTCTTTTAAAATATTTATTTAAAAGTTTCTAAACATGTCACCAAGAGGAAAAAAAAATTGTTTAAACTAATGGTGCGGCTTTACCTTAACAAGCGACTAACATTTACACATTAGACATGCAAATCCGCAGGCATGTAAGCAAAGTTGTCAGAGGCATATCAGTATCTAGCGTGGTATTCTAAATAGTTTAATACCAGCCAATAAATCACGTTGAAACGGAAGTGAGACGCCAGTGACTACTCATTTTCACGGCTCCCCGTATCCGGTTAACTTGCCAAGCATCTATTCACCAAAGGCGAGACTTCTTCTTCCTGAGCCGTCGCTAACTTAGTTTTCGAGGGGGGAACACGGGTTAACGGTGTCTTGATCATTCGAGGGATGCTGAGCCAGTGTGGGGGCTAAAAGTGTGTTGCTTTTAATCCTCCCGTCAGGTTGTTGGCAGCCTGGAGCGACGACGGAATCTCCCTCTTCCTCTAAACTGTCTCCAGCTCCATTTCCTGCTTCCGTCAAACACCATTAGGGAAGAGGGAGATGCCGCCGAGCGGAAGCAATGAAGGCCTCCGAATTTCCTCCCTACTTCCGTTTAAGGACTTCGCAGAGAGAGTAATTAAAGGCCGGGTTCGAAGCCGTTAGGACTAACGCCAGACGCCTAATACCACTCGAATATCCGCAGTCATAAGCGAAAGCTCCATAGTGCTCAGCTCTCAGGGGCTTGTCATCAATGTTAATATTTTCACGGCTTTTTGCATCGGGAAAATGCCAAACTAGAGTGTAAAGTTTCGCATTTGTAATGTGAATAGTTGGAAATGAATCTCTTTTCTCTCTCTTTCATCCTTCAGTTATTATTTTTTAACTCGCTCTTACTTTTCTCTAATAAAACTCTAGTCGATTTTTACATAAAAAGTACCGGAACATTTCATGTTAAAATGGAACTTGGAAATGAGATTTTCTTCCCCTCCCTTAAGGCCTAATTTTAATGCGAAAAGCTCTTGATTTCATAAAAAAAATTTTTTGCACGGTGAAACTTAAGAAATTATTGAGATAACGGAAATGCATTTAATTTCAGTGCGTTCTGGTTAGAACTCTCTTTAACATTAATACATTTATAATTATTATAAAAAATAAAAAGTTGCTTGAAGCTTTTGAGCTTGAACTAGATATTCAATTATAAAATATTATCAAAACTGCATTTTTAAGTGTGTGCCGC
Organism: Rhysida immarginata; assembly: GCA_023313115.1. Taxonomy (NCBI): domain Eukaryota; kingdom Metazoa; phylum Arthropoda; class Chilopoda; order Scolopendromorpha; family Scolopendridae; genus Rhysida; species Rhysida immarginata. Next base: position 736,278 of record JAHWFO010001925.1, read on the forward strand.
TCTGCATAAATGAAAATTTGAACGCAAGGAAATTTCTTAATTTGCACATTTAAGGGTAACTCCTATTTTTTTACTCGAGAAAATTGTTCTCTGGCAAAGATAATGAAATTAGACAGAAAGGAAATTTCCACCAGGACTCAATTTCTTTGCCATAATGCTGGATTCTCCTTAAGAGAAACCAAAACAACAAAGAAACCATCTTTGCTTTAAAAAAACTCTGGATTGTTTTAAATACTTTTTATAATTGAATTATTATGTAATTATGAAAAAAAGCTTTGCAATTTGAATACTGTTAAATATTTCAACATTTTCTTTATAGGTACCGTAAATATTTTTTATGCATTTTATCGAATCACTATTACTGTCCATCCACGCCGCCAGTTTGCCAGGTCGGTGAAACAATGTAAATAATAGTTTAGAATTCAGTCATTAAGAAATAAAGGTTTGGATTTCTAGTTCTGTATCGATTAATATTATTTTATATTAGAATAAGATCGAATATAATACTTCTTTCTAAATATAGTTAAGTATGTACGTATGTCATATGGATACCCATACTACTTTTTGCGGCATAAAATGCAATTTTTGAAGTTTAAAAGATATAAATATGCAGAGTTATGAATTATAAACAATAATTTGCGAAAGTGCTTTTAGCTAAAGTTAAAGAAAAATATTTTTTCTAGAAATTTCTTTCCAATCATGTAGTGTATGCGATTGTTTTAAGGGACACAGCAGTAAGTTTTTTGACTTGTAGTGGTATATTTACTATGCCTTCATGTCGTTAAATTCTTTTTTTTTTTCTGATTCTTATTTCTTAAAGTGATCATTAGTCTGCCCTCTTTTATAAAATTAAATAATAGATATGATAAAAAATAAAAAACTAAAAACTTCGCGATCTATATAAAGCTCACTAATTTCTGGCAGTACTCATCAACTCCATATTAAGGCCTCTTCTCACTGAGCATTACACGGATTTCTATGGGGTTTTTAAATTCTATTAATATATGGAATCAAAGGAAGGAGAGGAAGTAGGGACCGAGATGCTGTCAATTGGTTTTGGCGCTTATAAATGACTGCCATTCATCCATTGTCGATATCTGTTGAAAGCGAGAAAGGTTCGACAGTTGTCGTCGAAGAGATCGATCAAGGGGAGGAGGAGGGAAGAGATAACAGCCGATTGCGCCGATCGAATCTGTTGCCATTGATCATCGAACGGACGAAATTAGATTTCTTGAGGAAACATTTGATTTTGAAAAGTTAAATCTTACCGGTTGCGACTTTTCTTTTTTGGAGTCAGCGAGACTAAACGAAAGAAATCTCGTTAAAGTTGAATAAAAGCGTTTTCTTCTGTGAAATTTTGGCTAGCTTTTCTAAATGTGTGATTTCGTAGATCAATACATAGCATCGTATTCGTTCATGTAACTACATAATCACCCACACTATTGTTTTAACCTAACTGATAAATGGTCAGCAAGGATTTCTTAATACGCCATGCCTCAGATGTTTAAATTATAAATGGAAATAGGAAAAAAAATTCCACAACCTGGATTCGAACCAGGAACCTTCCCCATCGGCTGCCATGTGGCGGTTGCGTTCATTCCCCTTTAGTAGAGTATATTTCTTGTTTATATGGATTTATCCGCTAGGAAATGAACATTACAAGAAGTTTGTGTATTCATATGTTGAAAATTAAACTACAATTCTTTGAAAAATTAAGACCCCTTTAATTTAATTTAGCAAGCAGCTATTACTTATTTGTTTAAATTTAAATATTGTCAATAATGTTTTTAGTTTTGTAACCCATTCAAAGTAAATAATTGGCGAACTATTGTTCATTGTTGCCACAGACAGACGGCCGGACGTTTGTTTTTAATAATAGATTACGCTAGTAGGAAAGATAGTCCCAACCTACGAACTTAGTTAACTGCTCAGCCAGCCTAAATGGACGTGTAATGCCTCCATGTCTATACTGGCTTAGTTGGTTAGAGCGTCGACGCAGTTAGTCGGAGGTTGCAGGTTCGAGCCCAGGCTGTGGAATTTTCTTTTCTATTTTCATTAACAATTTACTTAATTACATCGTCTACGTTCGGCTTGTTCCTTTCTCCGTAAGAAACTAGTTCTGAATAGATTTTCATGGAATTTAAAATCATCTCTTTTCATGAAAACCTTCACTTGTTGATAAACTGCAATTTAGTTTGCATAATAAATATTTTTTGTCGTACACATCATGCAATAAAAATGTGCATTCTTTTGCAATAACAAATTGACACAAATAAAGAGTTTAAAATATCCTATCCTACTTTAAAGTAATAAATTATTTAATGTTTCTCATTTTTAAAGCTTGGCAACATGCCATTTTATTAGATTTTATTAAAATCTCTTTGTATGAAATTACATCGTAAGCCAAGACATTTTAATTGTCTTCAATGCCACCCGAAAGCCAAAAAAATGCACTTTTATTCTTTTTACTATTTAATTAAAAAATGGTCCCATTATTTCTCCAGCCTTAACTTTGTAACGAAGCTAGAGAGACCCTAAATGAAGCAGGAATTTTGTCACAAATATTTTAAAAAAAGGTTTTTGAATAATTCATAGTCAAAATGATTTTAAAGTAGCGTTGAAAAATATCTTTGTTCCTAGAAAAACAAGTATATACTCCTTTAATATTCCTGAAATGAACTTTAAACTCTATTCAATAATCACATTACCTATAGTAGTTAAAATTACAAAATTAAATTGACAAACACAAAATGAAGACTACTCCAAGAAGTAATATTTTTCATTATAAACTTTAATGAAATCTGATATGGAAATAGTGATGCGTTACAGAATACTACAGAAACGTTCCAAAAATCACTCAAGATCATGCGCTTTGAGGCGTCGGAATTAAATATGCAATAGCTCATAAAGTGATGGAGAGGTTAGTAGGAAATATGTTCGTCCATAACAACCATACATTCTCAAAACGAGCCCTCGTGCTGTTTATAAAAATCTTGACGAGATTTTGGAGCAGTGGATTCCACTCCTTCACTAAGGCCTTAACGCTCGTATTATATTATATATATATATTATGGGAGTGTGCATGTGCCGCTATTGCTCTTACTAGGTCATCCCAGACATGTTCTGTAGAATTCAAGTCCGGGGATCTGCCTGACACTCCATCCGCTGAATATCTTCTTTTTCCAGAAACTCATCGACCAGAATGTGTGGACGAACATTATCGTCCATAAAAATGAATTGGACCAAAAATTCCTCTGAAAACGATAATATGGTTCTAAGATATTGTTCTTGTTACGTTGATTAGCTATGGTGCCTCGTTCAAACAAATACAGCGGCAGGCGTCTGTACAACCAGACGATACCTCAAAAATCCACTATCACCATAATGATCGGTTTTCCTAATGTTGGGTGGGAGATGTCACATTCCAAACTCTACATATGTAAAAACGTCAAGAGACTGTGTTTAAACTGAACACAGGCCCATTGCGCAAGGGTAAGTGAGATGCAAACCATCTGTCTTTTTTCATACAGGCATCTCTGATAAAGTTGTCTGTACAGTTTTCCTTGTTATTAAGATTCTCGTGGCAGCTGGCGGGTCCAGAAAAGGTTGCCTCGTTATTGACCCCGTAAAGTGGCGGGCAGTTAGACCATTGTTATGGCTCTTGCGCGGCCTAGTCCTAGTCTTCTGGCTTTTGTTCCAGTTTCTTAGAATTGACTCCAGAGCTGTTAGACCATTTCCTGAAAACATTCAGCCACCTTACAACCTCGGCTTAAGATTGACCTGATTCCAATCTTCCGACTGCCTTCCACCTTTAAGGTCGTGTGGAGACAGTTGTTTCAGGATAAAATCCAACTCTACTCAAGAAATGCTCAATTTTGAACAAACGTTTCTGAGTGTCACGTTTTCATTTGCGTATTTTTATCCGCACAATACGACCGCTGAATGGGTATGTAAGATTAACCTAGGAACATTCCATTCTAAGTTTCGGTTAATTCTGAAGATATTCTTTATCAATTTAATTTTGGACACTAGTGTATAATAAACACTCTAGTTTCGGATACTGCTTTCCATAATACAAGTGCATCAGCTTTTGTAAACAGATTTAGTTTTGGCGTCTTTAAGTTGGATCTTTTTAGGCGTATGTTTGTAAAATAAACGAATGATGTGCAAAGTTCTTCGCTTGTCAGCTAGGGAGTGATTCACTCATAACTTGAGGGTAATATCAAGGAGATACTCCCTTATATAGAAGAAATGTCTTTTTTTATGCCTAAACATGAAAGTGAAAATTCGACTTTTGACCAGCTTTTACTTGTTGTTTTCCATCAAGCCACATCTTTCATATGCATTCCCTTTAACCAGTTCCTCCGTTCTATTCCTGTTTCCTTCTTTCCAGGATTTTCTCCAAAATTGCGATGAATAATAACGGGGATCTTGGTTCTCCTTGTCTGTTGCCTGTCGTTTACCCTTTCATCGTCCAGCCATCATTACAAATTTCCAATTCCTATTTTCTTCGTTGCTTCCATATATGCCAGTGAATGCCATTCTCGATCATGCCGCATTTATTATAGCATATGCGTTTTCTGTCTATTTCTGTAATACGTTGGAAAAACAACATACAATCTTTATTACACATAAAACTACGTTCAATCCCATAATATCTTGGGAATATCTAAAATTTTAATTTTTTATTATATTGTTCAGACTTGAGGTATGGACGCTTCAAATATTACGATTCAAAAGAATAATAAGGTAGGACGTCATGTTTTCATTTAAGAAGTATAACGTAGTAAAATAAAACTCTTAATGAATACCACGTACGTTAATTTTGTAACATATAAATGTAAAAGCACATTGGGTGAAAACGTAATGCAATTTTTTTTTCCTCTAATCTTATGTACTTTCTTATTGTGGGGTTTTCTTCTTTAAAAGAGGGAACGATGGAAGCGCTCTTTCTCTCTCTCTCACTTAATTTTCTTGTTGTGGCGAGTTGCTTTGCTTCTGAAGTTTTCTTCCTTCCTTAGCAGTTAAAGGAGAGGGAATTGGAATCAACATTCGAGATGTGTATTTCTCGTTCGGTCAGTCCATTGCAACACCACTGGAGAGAGAGAGAGAGAGAGAGAGAGAGATTATTGCGGAAGGCTCTGGATTAAAGGGAAGGATTAGGCGAGGGGCATCTTTGTAGCCTTTGTTCGGCCCCTGCTCGTTGCACGGCCGATGATTATGACGACGACGACCATTCTCTCTCCTTTTCCAGCCTCTTTCTCTTCCTGTCTACACTTCAACTGCTGTTGAGACATTAAGACAACTAACCTCAGCTTGTAAAAGTTTACTGGGTACTAATGAAATAGGCTCTACCAACTCGATTGCAACACTTTAATAAATACTGGGGCTCGAAATGCATTTCATCGTGCTTTAAATTGAATCAAACGGTAGACGAATAAAATGTGCGTTGTTAAAAAGGACTTTAAGTATAGGTTAGAGGATAGGAACTATTACAAATGCTTTGCTTATTTTTTATTTTTTTATCAAAATCATTTATTGAATTTTAAACGTCAGTTTTAATTTTTTTTTTTAAACCTGCATTGAAGTAATTTTTTTTTAAAATCTTATTTATACAACAAATATAAGCGATTTATTCTTAAGTAAATTGTGAAACGAGTAAACAAATTGCTTCATTTAGAATGAAATGAGAAAAATGAATACAATTTTCCAAATAAAATATTAATATTTTGCATACCATTAATCAGACATAGATATTCTTTCTATGGAGATTTGTTGTTTACTGTATGAAATGTTTAAAGAAAAATTTAATTATTCACTAAGATTATTTGAAAATGCAGCCGATTCGAAACGCTCCCCCCACCCCCGCAATAAAAGTTCAAGGACACCCCGCGTCTAGCGATATGTTTTGAGGTGAGAGGAAGCTAGGGTTCGGGACCCAAAATTAAAATGAAGTTCCACCTGACATTGAGATATTTGGTTTAAAATACATTTAGTTTATTTATGCTCAATATTCTGCAAGAACTCTTATAACATACCTTATAACTAAATTCCAATCAACTATTACTCTAGGGGCCCCTATAATTATCCTGTAATATACTCTACTAACATATATTTACAAAATACAAGACGGTGCTTATGCACACTGATTACCGGCACTCCTGCCCGTGTTCCATTTTCAAAGTAGCAGAAGGGAATTTGCCTTTTGAAAACGAGGTATAGAGGGAGAGCATTAGCTTAACCGAAATGACTATGAACTCTCTCGTGCTCCCGAATCAAATATTCTCTATTAATTTACGCTGGCAAGCGTCGTGCGCCTCCTTTCATTTACTACAGGGGGGAAGAGCAGAGACCCCTCGTGGCAAGCACGGAGGTTACAGTCATGTTAGCCACTGGCAAGCCCTGTGCTCTGACGAAATTCGTGGGTGATTTCTAACACTACACGAGAACGCCAAGTTAGTACTACCAACTATCCAAGCATCTCTTTCCAATAAATTCCCATATCTCGCTACTATACTTTAGATCACGGCAAGGTGCTTAGCTAGACATATAAGCATTCTAATCTTAGACTATTACGGTAACTAATGTACATAAATATTCAATACAGTGTTGCGAAATGTTCATGGGCGTGATGCCACCGTACCTGGCATCGGAGCATTGCTGAGAAGAGTTCAATTTTAATAAATGTCAAAAGCGGGAGGACAACTGACACCATTAAACTCAGCCCTGTTCATTTTTATCTAGTTCGATGAGCCGTTCCCAACGCCGGAAAGTTAAACAAAATTCATAACTCACCAGTTTTCTTCACTTTATGGATAACCGTCTTTGTATGCTCACTTATCGCCGTTTTTCATTTACGAATTTACACTTCCGATTGAATATGGTTGTAGCTGTCTTTTCATGGCTTCCCTACGATTCAATACCAAGTGCATCAAACATCTCTTCCGACGATATTTGCCAACATCGAAGTCAATTCATGGTCGCACAAGATCAAAAAAAAAGAAATTACAGCATTAAAAGTGTAATTAATTCATAGAACATTTAGACGTAATTTTCTACTTAGCCTTGTTTTCGAACAGGAGATTCAAGATTCAATTCAGCGTTTTTCGTACATCTATCTCGCTCCGAGAATTTTTCACACACAACAAAACAAAAAAGGAATCTCTTCAACAAAACCAAAACAACAAGCCCATGACGTATACAATTTCCCAGAAAACGACCGCAACAATACTCAGCCGGAGGATGAGAGATCTTCTCAGAAACGCATCTAACAATTGCCCCTCCAACCGAGCATTGATTACGATCGCCAACAAAGAACCACACAACAATTAAGAATCACAACATTGTTTCATATGCATTTACACTTCAACACATAAAACACGACAAACGGCAAAACTAACACAAAACCACTTCCTCCACCCCTTCATAGGACAAACGTGACTTCAATTTACCCGGAACGTCACAACTGTATGAAATGTTTAAAGAAAAATTTAATTATTCACTAAGATTATTTGAAAATGCAGCCGATTCGTGTTAAACTACTTCTACTGCTCATTAATTTTCAACGACACCATCTGTTGCATGGATTTTATGATGAATACTTTCTGTTGCATTTTTTAAAAAAATGTTGAGGATCGAAGTAAGGTTAATTATAAAATAAATTTTCTGCGTCATTAAATTTCGTGAATAGCACAGTATTTTAATCAAAAGCAATTAGTTTCATTTTTCTTTCATTTAAGAAAAAAAAATATTTACATAAAACATACATGTACATAATGATAAATATATCGTGAAAACAGAGATGAAGCTGTAAAATATTTTATATTGGTTACAAAATCTCAGACATTCGAAAATATCCCCTTCAGTACATAATGTAGCAATGCTCAAGATTTCCAGTGAACCTGAAGCGAAAGGAACTTTAAAGAAAGGAATCAGATGTTTGCACAAAGCACAAGGGAGAGCATTCCCCAATGTTTATATAGTTATCATGATTTTCTCTCGAGTTCCTCTGAGACTACCCAGAATGTTTCCAGACAACTTTCATTCGGAGGTCATGACTTCGTAAAGATGTGGTTTCGTGAAATCGTTAAAGAAAACTCGGACAGATTAACCCTCCACTCCGATAGGCTTCTCCTTATAAACAGTAAAAAGACCTGAGACTGAACTATTAGATAAAACGAGTCAGTTTGAATATAAACTTGGTTAATAAAGTTTAAATTTAAAAGAATAAACCATTAAAGTAACTTGAAAGCTTTAAAATATCAATCTTGTTATAAAACTTTATTTTTTACTACTTGCCATGAAGAAAAGTGCATTTGAGCTCTATACACTTTTAAAAGAAGAAATTTTTGGACTGTGAAAAAAAAATCGATATTTCCAATAATACTCTTTTATTATTATTGAATAAGGATTCTCGCAAAACGTAGAAACTCCATAAAGAAGAATTGTTCCAATTCTTAAGCCAGTGGAGTTGATTATTTGGTGGTTTGACTTCTTATCAGGGTTCATCTTGTTAATTTCGACTTTAGATACTGCAGGATTCTCTGGTTTGTGATCCCTTTTGCGAACTTGTAGACTTTCCTCTAAAAGAAAGAAATAAAGAAAGAACGAAAGAGAGATCTAAGATAAAAAAGGAAGGAAGGAAGAAAGAAAGAAACCGTGAGCCAAAGAAAAGAAAAAGATCTATAGGCTCTTATTATTAGGGATTACTTTTGTTAAGAACAAAGACACCTACTTACCTTGGCGGGGGATTTCAATGAAAGCAGAGGAAAACGAATCAATACAGTGAGCGGGATATTAAAAAATACATTCAAGATAATGCAAAGGTTAAAGAGAAGACAAACAAAATGAAAAGTGACATTAAATCATCTGTGAGATTTGCATATTATTTGAAATTTCACGAATAAACAGCATATTAAAAATTCTTTCTTTCGTGTTTAATTGACGTTGTTATAAATAACTCTATAAACGGTAAAACGAAGAAAAATAAAAGTGAAGCTCATCTAACTGCGCATCATCATCATAATCTCAGAGATTAAATCTCATCGAATAACATTTTAAAATTTCATTTCAACCGTCTACTCTTAATATTCTTTTCATCATCAACATGAACGTCAACATTATGATTATTCAGTAGGGGGCAAAAGTTATGATCAACACGTGTGCAAATTGTTGTTAATTTTTAGAGGCAATGTTACGGCACAGAGTAGGAAATTTAAAGTTAGATGAAGAACATTTTTGAAGAATATTTTTTTTACCTGATATTTAAATGGAAAGAGAGTAATGGCAATGATGCCCGTGCTTTTAACAAAATATACAAAGAATACCCTTAATTGTTTATGTAAATGTTTACAAGAAAACATGAAGGATAATCCATTTACAAATACACACATTGTGTAGCTTAATAAGTGAAATTTCTGTCTTTCATGAAAATAAATAGCTTAAAAACATAGTTCTGAGAGACTGCGCAAAAGGATCTGGAAAACATTACACTTTCGTTAATTTTCGTCTCGTGAGATGGTCGTTGCCAGGCGCGTAGGTTCTATTATCTTATAAGTGTTCATTTTTGGGATTGCAACTGACGACAGGATTTTCAAAGAATAGAGTGGGCAGCTTCTGTCTTGTGGACGAAAACAGCTCACTGAGAGAGAAATAGGAGGACGGCAAGCCAGGAGTAGAGGCTTACGCAGATTTGTCATAAAGAATCCTCTCTAGTAATAATACAGCTTTAGCGTTATGCATCAATTAAACTAGACCATTATTGAGTGGTAAATTTTCACCTGATGTTTTACACAGGTGACAAGATTTGGATGGTTAATAAGATGTGAAATTTCATTGGCATGATAAAAATTTTATGCTGGTGCTTCTTGTATGTTAAAATTGAGGAATGCTCTCCTGGTTTGAATAAAATTGTTCAAGTTCATTGATATCTAATTTGAGCTGCTTCTTAATATTACATTATTTCTGAATATTGTCTTTGATAAGTTGTTTGTATAAGAAGGAAAAACGTTTTTACCACAAAAAATTCCACACCACAGTCCATTCTTATTTTTATATTTAAGTAGGTGTTTAAATTCAAGTATCATTAAAACCGTAAGTCGAGGTCGGAAGCTATGGTTCTACATCATATTAAGATACCATACAACATTATGCATTTCAGGTATGTCTTCGTGATTATTTCCAGCATGACGAAACACTTAATTAAAAGTCTCTCGGCTTTAGTCTACTTGAGAGTTTTGTACAGTCTTATACCTCAGAGGATTAACTGAAACCGCGTTTTATCAAGAAGATCGTACTGGCATCCAACTCGTTACAAGTGAAGGGCTCGATCAGATAGTTATGAGCCTATATTTTGAGGTTCCCCAGTTTCCATATCAGTACGTACTTCTTACTTCAGGTACAGCGGGCGAAGTTTGAATTTATCTCGACAACTGATCGTGCCAGTTGGCGATAATCTGTTTAGTTACGTACCGTACTTACCATAAATCACATAAGATGGCCGCTGTCGCTGCTTCTTCAGAACGCGTGTCATGTAAGTTCTATCTTCCTCGGAAGTTATTGTGCATTCGAAAATACAATCTTCCCCATCGTTTTAATAATAATTACATATCTATTACATGCATGCACATTTTTTTTTACGTATCTACACATGTGACCACTTAATTTTGTTACACATTCGAATCAAAACAAAAGGATTTCTCGGGGAGCCTGAGCTCTTTCGGTTGCCCATGAAGTAGAGGAATCCAATCCCCTTCAAACAAACAAAGTTGGATGATGTGATTCCTCTAATTGCCATTTATTTCCCCCAACCAATCAGCGCTTTTTTTTTTTGACAGTAGCGAGCACAAGAGTATGGAGTCGAAAAACTTTCTTCAGCGAACCAAACTAGGGTATTATCATTTGCAGTGTTGTTGTTAACGTTGTGTCATGCAACATGTTACATATAAAATAATAGTCTATAAATAAAATAGAAAGAATAAATATTATCAAGCATGTAAAGATCACTTTATAGAAACCATGAATGTTCTTACCAATTATATCCTCAAAATATTCGATAACTTTTCAGTGAGCTAAGAGCCACAAGCCACTTTTGTAGTTTTCTCCAAGGTATTTATTTGTTTTAAAATGTGAATGCAAATTAACATCGACTTATTTGCCGTATGGTTATAGTGGGAATTCAACACATTATAGTGTGAATTCATCTAAAATTGTGCGTCAGAAATGAGAAGCTGATTAGCAGATCAACGAGAAACATTAAATTAACAGTTTCTCAAAATTGAGCGTGGGTGATGACTATGTCTATGGGCTCTGCAATTGTGTATTGTCCTCAATAATGGTAGGTGCATGCAAAACGGATTTGAAGAACGTTTAGGTCATTTTGTAAGGTAAATTAGACCTGACGACCAAAGATTACGAAGCAGGTGTATCTACTCGGGTACATAATCTGTAATAGTGGAATGGAAATTTTTGGACAAACATATTCGAATGTGTTTGCAGATTTTTTTCAAATTTTATTTACAATCTTTTATAAGTAAATAATTTATGATTCTTCAGCATAAATAATGATAAGAGTTTGTATAACTTTTATAATTGTCTTGCGTAGCTTTTTAATTAAAAGTCGTCATGGAACTTTTATTTTTTCCTCTCTCCGGCCTAATGATTGCAGTCATCAAAAGGTAGGCCTTATTCTTAATTATTCACTTTAAACAATGAAGGAGCCTCTAGATTGTATATTATTAACTTAATTTTAACATAAAGTGCATAAAATGAATTTCAAGAAAGCAGTGCCATATAACTTGGCATAGAAAAATTCTAAGTGTTGATAAAATGAATTTACTTTACCGACAGTTGTTCGCATTTGGAGCATTGCTCATGTTACCGTGATATCCCTGGTGTAAACTGTGAAATCAAATAGTCGAGTGAGCTGTTGAATAGAATAATGAGCTGCGATGCTCGCATAATAAAAAGTAATGGAGTGTTTGCTTAGTTACACGAAGGGCTCAACTACACGTTGACAACCAGAGAGAACATTTCTGGTCGAATCACTTAATTGAAAATCTATTTACGTGCATGAAAGTGTAATCTAATTTTTCAACTAATACTCCTACTATTTAAAGTCGTTATGTAACCTAAAGTCAAATTCAATTTTCTGCAAATTACAAATGCAATAAAATGTCGGTTCTCCTTTTTTATTGATAAACCTCTGTAGATCGGACCCATGTTTGTTTCAACTCTTTGACTTCAATGGACCTCCACCGCAGGTAGTTAGCTCTCTCCGTCCTGTTCTGGGACACCAGGAATATTATGAATGTTTCTGTTTTCCTCTAAATTAGTAGCTTAAAGGCATCGCGAACTAAATACTCAGTCAATAATAATTACTCATTTAACTTCTATAAGAAGCTTTAAAGATACTAAATCTGACCATAAGTTCTAAAAGCATAAGTTATTTAAAGCTATTGATTTGAAACGAAATCTTTTTAACTGTATTGATTACACTTTCGCAGTTCAGGAGTCCATCGCGGATAGGCAGACAGAATCTCTCTAAAATATTTAAAACTCTGGGCACCTTGTTTAATCTTTTCATATTAATAAATAAGGCAGTTCAATAAATAATTCGTAATAGATTACTGTTCGCCGATATGGCAATACGACTTAAACGAGGTAATTTAGTTTGATTCACTTATTCCGAGTTAGACACGCGCCATTAAACTATTTCGGTCCAACTTCGAATGTCATGAAAATGTTTACATTTTCATAATCAAACGCAATATTTTAAATTTTAAAGTTCATAGATTATTAATGGCATTTCTAAACCCCCATCACCTTGCTTTGAAACATATCTCTGCTATTAATGGATGGTCAGGGAACAAATTAAAAATAAACGAAGGAGGAGTATTCCATCGCATACTCATTCGTTTATGTCAATTGGATGAAAATTTCTTGAAGAAAGATTAAGTGATTTCAAATTCAAATGTGGCGATATATTGAAACCGTCTTCATTAAGTCGTCGCATCTTCAATGAATTTGAAATGAGAAAGAAACGTTGCCTGTTCAACCATGTAAAGGTCGGAAAAGGTTCAAATCGGAATTAAATAACGGATATAAGTTGAGGATCTTTAGCAGTAAGGTGTCAATAGGGGGGATTTAAGGTTGGGTCCTCGACCGCTGGTCGAACCAACGCAAGACGTCAGGATTTGTCGCCAGAACATTCCCAATAACTTTGATTTAAGGTTTCAGAGCCAATGACAATGTGCGTGGGTGGGGGTATTTTCCACGCACTCTCCCCACTTTACCTCCCCTTCTTTTCCAAATCCTTTGGCTTCGAGCCAAGCATCTCTACCTATGCGCCGCGACGCTTGAATTACGACGTTTCCCTTATTAAAGCCCAACAGACAGAGCAAGAAGTGAAAGATTTATTTCCGAAATCGAACGACGGGAATTGCAATTAAAAGGGAGATATAAATACAGATATTTTCCAAGATTAATGGTGAAAGGCTAAATCAAGATTCACTAGCATTTGCTTGGGAAGTCTCCGGAATAAGTGACGATGATGACCTCATAGGCCGTTTGCCTTCCTATTTGTCGTTTAAGTGGCTGTCACACGTTATTCTTCCCATTCATTTTATTTGAACAAGAGCGTAAAATGAAATCCCGATTATCCAGCGTCGATGGGAACGGATCTGATAACGAATTGTTTAAAATTGATAATTATAAATAATGAAAAAAAGGATACGAGAGAAATATTCACTAAATATTTCTATCATATATTTTTTATTCTTAGAGGTTTAATTTATTATAATATCCTGTTAGTAACAAGAGTCAACAGGGTGGAAGAATTAGAAATGGTAGTAATGTCCTGTTCCACACAAGGTAACAGAAGGCATGTTGCTTATTCACGACATTTTGATTTAACGCCAACTTGCTCATCTAAATAACCAGTTGTTAATGTTTTATGAATAACAAACTTTTTTTAAGTTGAATTCTATATTTCCGTCTGTCCGCACTTTTTTTTTAAAGTGCGGGACCTACGATATATGAAATGAATGAGTCTTTCATCGCTAATTACGAATATCACATCCAAATATCTGTGGGAACAATAGTTCCCGAGATATCGGCCAAAGATAAAGTTTCCGAAATATGCTGTGTCTCAAAAATGAGTCATAGCAAAATGGAACCAAAATACTTTAATAGTACACATAAAATTATTAAATTTTTGTGTTGACCAGTGGTCAATATTCCGACGGATACTATCGACAAAAAATCATAACTATCGATAATCGATATTCAATAGCTCAGTACAGTATATGACGGCTGATATTAATGTGTCGTTTATATGCATAGAATAGACTCAATAAGAAGCATAAATTTGAAAAAAATTCAAAATTGGACCAATCGTTACGGAGATATAGAATATCAACGGGATGATACGAACTATTCAATATGGCTTGAAATTTAACAATGTAAAGCCTATTGCAGTTATGGTCGGATATGAGCCGATTGGACCGACTGGACCCAATGGAACTTCGCGTTTTTTGAAAGGAATTGTCAATTTCAAGTTCTTTTAAAATCACAAAATTCTGACATAAAATATGCTAATTCAAAAAAATAGCTACATATTCTGTATTGTAAACAAAATATACACCACTGGAGGAAACTCACGAAAAAAAAGTTACGATCGGGACCCGCATTGATCCGGCGCTTAGTTCTGTGAGATAAAATTTATCAACTCAGCAAATGAAAGGCATATTGCAACAGTGATATGAAATTGGACATATCTCATTGCCAAATACTATCTGCATAGGATTTCATTATTTAATCTGACAGATCCTAGAATTTTTAACGTGTATAATTAGAATTCATACATAAAGACTGAATTCTGTTTTTATGCTTTCACGCTTTATTCTCACGCACTCGTACAACCTTATACAGGGTGATTCAAAAGTTACTGTGCAGTAGTGCATGGAAACGTCTACAGAATAGTAGCAAACACATCTCATTCAAACATGATCTTACAAATAGTATTAATGGTACATTTTTCTTATTTTGTTTGTTAATGCTCATACAAAATCTAATTTACTCATCCATACATGTTAGCAATCACATTTACCCATTCATATTTTGACATTTCAATTCCTCATAAACTTAAGTTTGCTTTGGTAATAATAGCTTGTGCATTCTCAATTGATTTTCATTTGTATTGAATGCTAAGATTAATAAATTTTTATACATTATTTAAGTCCTCTTGATAAATTTTTACTAATTAGTCATCCCCTAACTAGTCGGTCTTTGACCATATCTGCTCTGTCGGGCACTGTTGCATTTGTTTCTAACCGAAATAAATAACTAAATAAATTTCGAGCATCATGTATAATTCAATTTTTCTCGTCTTTTCCGCACAAAAGTTTGAACTCAATGATTTTAGACTTGTGGCCATGCTGCTATTTGGTAAGTCCTATAGGCTAGTACCAAGAGTTAATAAATAGGATGCCGTACGTCATTCTAAATGCACTCAAGATTAAATTCTCTAAACACAAGATAGTAAAATATTAAGTGAAATTTAATTTCAGTCTTATGTAGCTTGTTATATTATGTTTCAGAAGTCGTCACGAAAATAAGTCGTTGTGTTGAGAAGTTAAACTGCTAATAAAATTTCAATGGAAACCTCAACAGAGAATGACTCAAAATTATAAAAGAATAAATACTGTTTAACCTTGAAAAATATTTTAACATAAAATATGCCTTCAAAAATATACTTCTGAAGTGATATCAAAAATATGAATGCTCTAGAAAAATAAATTATTTACAATTTCAATACATAAATGACCAGCATATAATTAAAATCTTTGTGTTTATCATCCCTGTCACGTAATTGTCGAATGATAATCGTTGGATGAACATCAAGAAATAAATGTCAGTAGACGCATTTAAGTTTGCATCTACCAACAAAAAGGATTCATGCTTATTACAACAGTTTCTCATGAATTTTATATTAAGGATTCGAACCTTTTGGAACAGATTGCATTTTTAAGTGAATTGGATCTGACTATGTGAAAATTTTTTTTCGTCAGTTACTTTTGAAAAATCATCAATTACATCGGTTAATTGGCGTCTACTGTTATTTACTTCCTGATGTTCATCCAACGATTATGCATCGGACAATAATGTGCACGGTGACACGGTTTTTTTTGCACTGACTGTATATATAAACTGGTCCTTTATGTATTGACTTGTAAATAATTTATTTTTATAAAGATTTAATATTTTTGATATCACTTTAAATGTATATTTTGATAGCATATTTTATGTTAAATTTATACAGCAAATAAATTTGTCCTTTTATGTTTGTGTCATTCTCTGTTGAAATTTTCATTAAAATATTATTAAGTAAGGTTTCCTGGTTGTGATAAAATTCGTTGAGAGAGCCAGATAAATGTTTATCTATTGAGTTCGATATTGGAAAATGTAACGCTTTCCTGGTATTTGTTGTTGCATTCCAAAAAGCTAAGTTGATGATCTAGTTTCCATCGATGTGTGTTATCTTTTAATAGATCATAAAAAATTAACGAGAGAAAGTATGGAAGAATCCAAAGGAGCAAAGAAATGGAGAAGATGAGAAAACAGTATCCTATGGAAAGACCTTCAGAAAGGACGGGGAAAAAGAGTTTTTCAAACAGGGAAAGTGCCTAGAAAAGAAATCAAAAGGGCATAAAGGGAAGAAAGGAAACGGTAAAGAGATAGAAACGTTGTAGTTTTAGCGAATGAAAGAGAGAGAAAAGTAATGATGATGTTGAATCTGATGGGAAATGTCGCCGTCCATTTGACACTAAGCCACGACAGACATTAAGGAAGAAAGGAAGCACGACGTCCATTCGGACGACCTTTACGAGCCATTCGTCTCTTTTGAGAGTCACGCTGCGACTCCACTGAGGTATTTTTTTAAATAAAAAAAGAAGGAAAGAAAGATAGAAAAGGGCATTCCAAGAAGTAATTGGAATAGACCTTAATTCCCTCTTTCTCTTTTTTTCTCTCCTTGTCTTGCTCACAAAAATCGTCTTGTTGCATGTTAAACCTGCAAAATGCCTTCAAAGAAAGCAGAAGTTTTGTAACGGATTACAATGGGATATACGCTATTCGAGAAAGAAGAAGAAAAACAAGAAGATGCTTTAATAGATTACAATTTTAGTCAGGAAAAAGCATCATTATGCCCTTAGAGATCAAAGTCTCAGTACAAGTTGTTTCACCATTATTGGCGAGCTAAAATTGATTAACCTTAGTTCATCAGATTAATTTATTACCATCTCCATAGAAAATAGAATCCAGGTTAATTTTATGCTTTAATAAGTTTAGAATACTTAACACGCTAACAGTTTACTCTATAAATATGCAACGAAATTTATGCTTGTTACATCCGTACTGTACCGGGTGATCCAAAAGTGTGTTACATTTTTTTTACATTTTTTCATGAAACTTTGTATAACAATTCTTCGATAACAATTTGTGTTTTATGATACATCACCTTGCGTAAAGGAAAAGCTTGTATAACTATTTTACTGAAATTTATGGCTTTTTTTTATTACTCCAACATATATAAAGAAGCGATTTATAGTCCGGAAAACTGGGTAATAATGTCAACTGTGCTGGAAACTTCTAAAAACTATAAAAACGGTATTGTGGTATCATGGGAAGTTCTAAATGTTTTCAAATAAAATCCTCGAATGCTTTCAGGCCATTCATGTTTAAATTAAAAACTTATAAATATTGATTAAAAAGTGTTCATCCCTTATTCAATTGCAAACACTTTGAAGATGTGTGTTTAAGCAAATTTCCCAGGGAACGAAGTCTTTTGAAACCATGTGTCTCCTCTTCACGTATAAACTTCGCCACCTCTTCCCGCACGGAAAATCAAATTGAAACACGCGAACTTGGAAATTAAATAGAAAGCGCGTTTGCTAATCTGATGGAAATGGTTTGGGAAGATGGCTGTTGAAAAAACAAAGAAATTCAAAGAGGAACTCTGAACCTTTTTTTTTTTTTTTTTTATGTTTGTATGTGCGTTTTCACTCAACAAGTTTAGGCTTCAAGTGCGGCTTCGGCTCAAAAGCTTGCAGCTCCTTTGGGAATAAGTTTTCTTAAGTTTTGAGTTCTCGTAACTCTCTCGTGAAATCGGGACCTCTGCACGTGTCTTAGGTCCCTGAGGACCAATAGAAAGACACGCTTGCCTTCGTGAACGCGTGAGGCATTGAGAGCTATATGGAACCTCCGGTTATCTTCAGAGATAAAAAGTTAGTCGTTAAAAAAAAGGACGAAGAATGAGAGCTTTGGGTTAACCCATAAATCGCCTTGAAGGACACGAGATGAGAGGGTGTGTGTTTATGTGTATGTATTCGCGTGTATGTCGGGGTGCAGAAGTCGAAAGATGGCGTGTGGGGATTTCCATTATCAGTAGTGCGCTGGTACAAAAAATGTCTCTTGGTGAATATTGTTGCTGGGATATTAATTTTAACAGAGCATTGCATCAAAATGTAAAAATTCTTTTTTAACGCGGTCGATGAAGAGAGTACTTCTTTGCGAATACTGAAACGAAAAGTATGAATAATATATATTAAAATAAAAATTACCGAAACGCTTTAGCTTTTAAGAATTTATTTAAAATTCCCGTATGGCCCTATATCTAGACTCCTAGAATATACACTCAATAATGACAAGATTCTGAGATTAAATTTATGTTAAGTTAATTTGTAGTTACTTCCCCTGAATTTATTTTGATATCTAAAATAACACAGATATCACGAACGCTGTTCACTATAATTTAAAATCATAAATAAAAGGTGGTCCAGAGTTCACGACTGGCATTTTGTAAGACTCTAGATTTTAAACAACTTAACATATTTGAACAAAGTAAGCTGCAATTGATTGTCCATTCGATTCTGGTTGGTTTGGTATTAACGTCCTTTTCAACTGCTATGGTCATTTTAGGACGGCGTTATAGAGGCCGCAAATTTTGCCTCGCAAGGTTCTTTAACGTACAACCGCCAAACGACTACACGGGACCAACGGCTTT
Source organism: Rhysida immarginata (assembly GCA_023313115.1). Classification (NCBI taxonomy): domain Eukaryota; kingdom Metazoa; phylum Arthropoda; class Chilopoda; order Scolopendromorpha; family Scolopendridae; genus Rhysida; species Rhysida immarginata. Next base: position 755,338 of record JAHWFO010001925.1, read on the forward strand.
ACTTCCTTTTCGATCTCAGGATTTTGCCCCTGAAAAAATCCTCGTCGTCCTCGACCGGGGTCGAACCCGTGTCTTCGGGCATCAGAGCCGATCACACAACCACTGAGCCACCGAGGCCGATCCATTCGATTCTATACAATATGTTATAAGGTTGCACTTGTGTCCCATCCATGTTGATGCTAGTTGAGACTTCTACAACATTTTTGGCACACGTTCACCGCAGTAGAGTTGAATTCCAGCCGAATGATATTCTAGAGTTGATTAATATCTACGATAGGCACCGTTATAGTTGGTTCTTCAGATAACCACACAGAAAATAGTAAGACGAGCTATAAACCAAGCCTGCCACGACAAGATGAATCGTTACAGGAGGTTCCAAACACGAGCGGTGCTACATATTAGAGATTCTTCAGGGCATATCAGTGAGGTGACGGAGCATATTTAGAAAAGTCTTCAAGCGGACACTCCAAAGTCGGACATAAAATTAATAGAAAGGATAGTTTTTGCGGATCTACGACATTTCCAGTCCTGTTAAATAACGAATTAATCCGTGCTACTGTCTTCCTTTTTAGAGACGCTGGTCCAAACTTTTACTAACATTTTACGCGCTTTTCTATCGGACAAACGTATACCGGATATTGAAAATCTTTGGCTTATAGAAAATGAGTTTTTATTTCTTGGAAAAACTTTAACTTAGTTACTTGTGACACTATTCTTTTTTTCGTTATAAACCTAATATAAAATTGGAAAGACAATTTTTTTTTATACTCGTAAATTACATATTAAATCAAATATTCTGTTTTCATGTTGACAATTTATTAATTTCAATGTGTAAGCTCACAGACTAAAAAGGTTTTTTCTTTTGAATTAGAAGCATTCTTGTAACTGTATAGATATTGCTTTCCAATCTATGTAAGAGTTTATTCTCAAATTCGACATTTTACAGTCACTCTAAAACTTTTAATTCTCTCCATCTTTTCAAACTAATAACAAAAGCATAAAAAATACCTATAAATTTTAATGCTAATCAAGGAATTAATCCTTATAAATTTCGATGCTTTATTTTAGCAATTGCTGAAGAACTTTTTTTTTATAGCGATCGATATTGCCATACATAATTTTGTTTTGGCGACGTCCCGTTTGAAAAGCTCGGGTCTTACTAGTGGATGGAGTGTTTAAGGCGAAATCTTCGGCGTCACTTCGGTGCCATTTCTTCGTCATTTCTACCGGATGCCAGCGATATTTTACGAGGTCATTCCGATGGAGAGTTATTTCGATCAGGCGACCATTTCTCTCTTGAACCCTTTCATTCCCTCACAATTGCTGTCTACCGACACAAAGGCCAAAACGACTGATCTGTCTCACTGTTATTAGATTTTCTAGTTTATGAGACTTCGTCCTTTAAAAAAAAAACAGGAGAGAAAGGGAGGAAAAGAGACGAAGGAAACGAAAAAAAAATGAAGATTATATGGAAAAAAAATAATAAAGAAATTCCATTAAAATTGTCAAAATAAGATATCATTCCATTTCATATAATAGAGAAAAATAGTCTCGGTTTCCACTCCAATTTCTTTTATCATTTGTTGTTTACGTTGGCTTTTTCTTTCCTGACTATTAATTAGGGGGAGAAACTGCTCGATTTTGCAGAATTCTGCAAAAGATGTTTAATTGAAATCATTAAAAACCGGTCTTTTTTAAAATAAAGAAAATATGTATATGAATGAATACATAAGAAAAGAAAGAAATTAATCTGATCTTATCTGATTTCATCCTTTAGTTCACATAAATTCTCTTTAAACATAGTAATATAATTAAAAAGTTACTCAATTAATAAAGTTTTTTCTTTGTTGCCATACCTGATTTTTTTTCTTTGTTGCCATGCCATACTTCGTTTGCCTCTGTATTCTTTTGTGTTGATACATGATCTGAAATTATTTGATAATTATACTGTTTATATTTTTTTTCCAATTTCTTGTCTTAATAAATAAGAATTTAATATGATAAAAAATTTTATATTAAGTTTGTTAAAATTTATCTTCAAAAGATGTCACAAAGCTTATAACATATTTTCATTGGCATGAGGGCTCCACAATATTACAAAGCGTATCTGTATTGTGCGTTGATTTAAATAAATAAATAAATAAATAAATAAATAAATAATTTATTCATAAATAAATAAATAAATAATTTATTCATAAATAAATATATTTTACAGGATTTACCAAAAGTCAAAAGAAAATCATACAAATTTTTAAAAATATACATTAGATTAAAAATATTCAAAAATTTCTGTGGCCCTCTTCACTGTGGCTAGATCACACATAGATCACACATAATTTCTAATTGAATTTCCACACGCTATTGCGTCAGATGCATTATATATTTTATTTAAAAATATATTTATGTAATACCAACAGCTTAACGTTGATAACATTAGACATTTTATTTTGATAATTTTTTTGTGCGTTCAAGTGTTTATTAATTAAGTAGTATATTTATGATAATTCAAACTTTGCAGTTATTTTTCGTTTCCTTGCAGGGCGGCATTTGCATAGACTTGCATCATACTGAGAAAATCTACCACACGTCCTTGGTTCCTAACTACTGTAATAGTCGATTTGTCTCATTTCTATATTAATATTACTTGATTTTATGAGAGGCGTTTTAAGTTAATGAAATGAAGTGGTCTTTTCTGCAGTTGATAAGAACCGTGATAGAAAGGAGTTACGACAAAGGTAAATTTCGGAAAGGGACCGAATTAGAGTCCCTTTATTAATAGAGCGTCGGTGCTTTGGGAAGAGATATTTAGCATTCATTAATACAAAATTATATATTTCAACGCAAGAGTATACAGTCTGATCATAAAGGGGCACTAACCCATAAACATAAAAGCATAATCTCTAAACTGTTTATACAGGGTGTTTATAATTCGATGATCAACTTTGGAGGGGTGGTAGTATGGGTGATTCTAAGCAAAAAAACTTTATATTAACATGGGTCCGAATTTGATCGCTGAGATATGAACAGAAATAAAAATGCCGCCACCAATATCAACATGTTAATAACTCGAGTTCTACAACGCTTAGGATAATGAATTTTGGAGGAATGTTAGGGTACCTAAAACTGTGTATACCGTTAAAATTTGATTGAATAGTTTCCGAGTTACGCATTCAAAATCGTAATAGTGCTCACATGCGAGTACTAATCAGCACCTGTTAAGATGTTGACTGCGTAACTCGGAAACTACTCATTGGAATTCGATCAAATTTTAACGGTATACACAGTTTTATGTACCCTATTATTTCTCCAAAATTCATTATCCAGGCGTTGGAGAAACTGAGTTATTAACTTGTTGATCTTCGTGGCGGTATTTTTATTTCTGTTCATATCTCAGTTAGCGTTCAAATTCGGACCCATGTTTATATGAAGTTTTTTTGCTAAGAATCACCCATCTACCACCCCTCCAAAGGTAGCCATCGAATTATACAACACCCTGTATAGCCTATTTAATGAACGAGAACAATTCTCGACGGTCGGATTTGATTGGTTGGATACCAAGTAAAAGTGGTAGAAGTGTTGAGAAATTTAAGGGTTCATGTTTATAATATTTTGTAAAGTGAACAAAATATTGGAATTTTCTATTCCTGGTTGCTCATTTTTTATGCTTTTGTACGTCTGCATTATATGCTTCAGAGTCTAATTACCTATATGAAGTAGAATGATATTCTATGAGCTTAAAAAATATTACTCTTTAACGCATGATTTTTAAAGTAAAGAATAAATATACGAGATGATATAGCTTTTAATAATAACTTCATGCGATTACCGGGTTGCCTCATAAAACTAGATAATTCAATATGTCCAGCCGGTAAAGCTGGAGAAAAGCATTAAATTGTTCGGCGAACACCAAAACGACGACTGAAATTTCTCCGAAGGCTGTTCGTTAAACGTATTATTCGTTTAATTGAAGCTCGGAGGCAATTTCGGCGGATTGCCCTTCGAGTGCCAGAACCAATAAACAAACGCTTCATTAGTTCATTGCGAACGGTGCGATTGATGCCATTGTGTTTCCCGTTTGGAACCCGTCGACTGCACAAGGGAGAGTCACACGTGAACGGATCGTTGGAAATTGTCCCGCATGTGTAGCCAAAAGAGGCAAAATGCTATTTGCTATTCGCTGCAGATCATGCTTCAGAAATCATAAGCAAATTGCACCGCTTCCTATTGCACCGAAATCGGACGAAATGATTTTTACCCTGCGACGCCCTAACTCGTTTTAAACGAAAATTTTTCTATTAAAATTTTTCAGTTACATTCTTGGTTTTTGTTAAAAAAAAATACCCTAAACATCTTTATATTTCTAGCAAAAAATTTAGATACAGAACAAGTGATCCTTATTCTTCAATAAAAAAAAGGGTTTCTGGTAACACTGAAATCGATCCTGCGATCGAGATTGGGATGCTTTGAAAAAGCGATGCAAATATACATGTATGACTGAAGAAGGCTCCTCTTCTATATAAATTCTGTGGTTTTCTCAGTGATGATTCTTTAAACCAAAGTCTGCAATAAAGTGCCTTGTTCTCTCTTATTGGATATTTAAGCGTTCGAACACAGAATTGTTTTATATTATGTAAGCATAGCAGAAAAAAAAAATCATTACAAAACTCTAATTCTTATATTTCTGTTTCTAATATATGGAAAATATTCACGATTAATTTATATTGACTTGTATAATTTTAAAAAAATTGCATTGCTTATAAAATTGACAAAATCCAGCTCGCTTTCAATAGTGCACCTTAACTTCATTTAAAGTAAAGTCATTCACGTGGGGATCGGTATCTCTTTCATATTCTAATGAAATTTATTCTTTCATATCTAATCTGTCGCAAAGCTTCATTGCACATTTCTCTACAAATTTATCGCTTTGATTTCAGGTTTAATCATATAATATTCATATTCTGTTTAATGTATATGTTTACAAAACTTCTAAAGTAGCGCCTTCAACTGAAGTACAAAGTTCCAGTTTTATAAAGCTGAAATCAAATGATGAGTTTTTAGCAACACCACTTATCAATAAAATGGAATGTTAATCTATTCAAAATAAATCAACATAAAGATGACTCTGATTTTCTTTAAAGTTTTTATCTAGTAAGAAGTGAAGTTTTAATTAAACACCGCTCCCCCTTCCCTCAAGATAAAAAAAAAAAAAATGGAGGCTGGATTTTAATTTCATCTAAATTTTCAATCAAAATTTTTTTCCTCCCTGAAAAAGAATAATAGCATACCCAATTTCTAATCAGAAATTTCAATCTGGTTCCTACTTTGAGAGAAATGGAGTCCCCGTCTTGATTTTGAAATTGCAAAATTGTTTCCTCGTCTATGGTCTTTGATACAAATTTCCTAATCTCTCTTTCTTCCATATTCTTTCTTCATAAAAGTCAATATTGTTATCAGTTTCAGCGAATTTTTTTGCTCTTTTTCTCTAAACGCTGGCGATCGTGCTTATCCTCCTCCTTCTTTCCTATTGTATATTCTCACATCATTAAAAGTAGGGAATAAAAATTAAAGTAGGGGCATCGAGAGCGAAAGAGGGGACGAAGAAGAAAAAAAACCACTCCTTCTTTTGAATGCAAAACTTCTCAAATACATATTCCATTTTGTGGCGATAATGGCCCTCCTTCTCCGCTTTTCCGGAATTCCTCATTAATTAAGTTCAAAAAGCGAGAATGTGCAATTCATTATCTTTGAACGAAGAAGAACAGGAGAAATTTTTTTCACTCGTTTTCCTTCTCTCTTGCTACCCCGCGCCCACCCTTTCGTCTCCTCGATGTTGTGAATGAGTTTCGAGTCCCTTTTCTGTTGAAGTTTTTTTTTTTTTTTTTTTTTTTTACCTTCAGCTCTTTCATTCGCACGTAAGATTCAGAGCCGACATTCAATTTCTATCTGGAAGCCGAGAAAACGATTCTTATTTGATAGTGGAAAATGCACGCATGGCGGAAATGGAATTCTTCGTCTTCAACTTGTTTCTTTACAATGGCCGGTGGAATCTTCGTCTTCTTCCTTCTCCTCCTCCTCCTTCGTCTTATTTTTCTCGCTTTCGCGATGATACAGAAATGAGTTCAAAAAGTAACGCGAATTTTTTTAACTCATCTAGCGATCCTTTTTTACTTTTTTTTCCATGATGAGAAAAGTTAAGTTGGAGAAGAAGGGATGAAGTAAAATAGGAAGAAAAAAAGAATAAAGAGAAACCCAATCCACTAACAATTTCAATTTCATGTGTTTTTTTCCCTCATTTTCATTTTTGTTCTGCGGCAAGGAGTAATTGCATCCATAGTTGCTCTGGTTTCCTCACTTTCAAAACCTCTCCTCCCGCCCAACTACTTGAAGGAAAGCAGAGCAGTACCCAGTAACGTGTTGGGTTTCACCATCGCTTAAAGGAGACCCTCCTCCTAAATGTTTTCTTAATATTCTACCATAAACATCAATTCGCTTATGAGCTGAAACAGTACTCCAAGCTACGGTCTCCTCGGATATTAAAAAATCAATTTTAATTTTTGAAACCTCCACTTCGTGTGGAAGCGGGTTAGGATGTTACGCGCTTATAGACGGAGGACAGACAAAGATCAAAGGTAGTTCATATTATCAGCATCCATGAACGAATTACTGAAATATTTTTAAAGAGATGAATTATAAATTGTTACAAATATCAAAAGAAACTTGTGCGGATTTTAGAAATGAAAAATACTGCGATAAAGTTAGTGAAATTAGCAATGCATGCAAAATTATAAGCAACAATTTATTTTTGGAGATAAATGTTGAATGGGTGTAGCATTACGAGATGGGAGGTTTAATGATAAGAGAATAAATCTGATCTACAATACAATTTTTAGGATTGCAGGAGAATAATAATAAATGCGATAATTGAACATTTTTTCTAAGATGTGCAAAATATGTCTTCGGTCAAAAGACCATCAAAAGCAATTTTTAACCATAAAGAGAAAACTTAATAAATTTCAACATGTGCGCCCTGGTAGCACGCCAAATATCCAACCGATATTCGGTTTCACACCACACTTTCTGCAACATTTTTGGCGTGACATCTTTAATTGCATGTCTGATGCGCTATCGCAAAGCCTGGAACTGCTGTTTTGTAAACGAAAGAAATCTTTAACATACCCTTTAACATTAAGAGGGTAATGTCCGGTGATTTCGGGGGCCATGGGATTGGAACATCTCTGCCAAGCCATCGATTTGGGAATGTTTCATTAAGATGCATGCGAACTTGAAGAGCCCAATGGGGAAGAGCTCCATCTTGCTAAAAGATGACAATCTGTTGCATTTCTTGTAACATGTCTCGGTGCACATTTTCATTAACTGTTCTTTCAAGGAAGAAGAACAGGCCAAGCACCCGAACATGCATAAGTCCACACCACATTGATTTTCGGACTATCTCTAATGTGTTATCATCTTATGACGTGTGGGTTTTCTGATCTCCAGAGTCTCATGTTGTGCCTGTTAACTACTCCGCTTACATGAAATGTAGCCTCATCGGAAAAAACGGACATGCTGCAAGAAATCATTATCCGCTGCAAAAAGTTGTTAGTAAATTGGTCACGTCTTGAACAATCATTGGCTGTAATGCCTGAACAGTTTACACTTTGTACGCATATAGTTTTAGACGTTTGCTTAACACTTATAAGGGAATCCCACATAACCTATCCGTGCACTTTTTTTTTGCGCGCAAACACACCGTGGAAGCGATAGCGTTACGGGGCAGCGGAGCGCTCTGGAAGTGCAGCGTTCAACAAACATGGCGGAAGCAAAATTTTTAGCGGCAGTCACCAAAGAATTGCAGTTAGAGCACTGTTATTAAGCATAAAACCTTAATTTTGCTGTACAATTATTTGTCTCAAAATAATTGATAAGATGAGGTAAGCATCCATGAATACTATTTTTATTTAAAATTATAATGCACCGCGATACATACCCCCTCACCAACGTAACGTATTACTCGACGTTGCACATGAATCCAGCCCCGTGTTTGATTACCGAATTACTTAATAAAATGAAATAATAAATTAAGGGAATAGTTATTAATTACTATACACATTTTGTACTGGAAGGCAATTAGCTAATTGTAATAATCTATTTTTAAAAACTAAGTTTGTTTAGAAACTTGAGAAGCCATTTAATTTCATGTGAAGTGGATTCGCGCTTATTGCTGAGTAGCGGAAGAAGGAAGTTCCGTTAAGCGCATTAATACACACAGCCCGCTTTAACAACTTAGTCTTTAACAATGGAGTCCTTGTATGGCTGTGTGTGCTCAGTTTTTTCGTTTTCGCGGTTTATTTTCAAAGAAACAAAATTTCGCACTTTCTTCTTTTGCAAGCATCTACATATTTCAATTTGGTGGAAATTTGTGACATACATGTTCGAGGGATTCCCTTGTTAGTGCACTATACTCCTTGGTACTTGAAATTCGTTGATCTGCCACTGAATTCCTTGTTAAAGTGTCATCCATTAATCAAGTGACTTCACATTAGGTGAGTTTTTCCATAGCGTGTTTTGAACATTTCATGGAAGAAAGAGTTTCATTGGCATGCTGGTACGTTCTGTTCCTAAATGTTTCCTATGAGTAATGTAATTAATGAAAAGTTGTGGAAAATGAGTTCTAACATGGAAATAAAGCGTGGAACTTTTTGGTTGCTTTTTATAGATTCACCAAATATTTACAGTTACTTTAAAGGCTTCAGGTGGATCCAGTGAGTGAGTTTTTGGTTCTCTCATTCTCTGGGTTTCTTATATGCTGTCTTATAATACTATTATGTACAGAAGTTGCTTCGCGTTTTTGTGAAAGAAATTGGAATGCGCGTGATTGTTGTTGGTTTGGTTTGTTTGGTATTAACGTCCTTTTCAATTGCTATGGGATCGGCCTCGGTGGCTCAGCGGTTGCATGATCGCCTCTGATGCCCGAGTTCGCGGGTTCGATCCCGGCCGAGGATGACGAGGATTTTTCAGGGGGAAATCCTGAGATCACGCACTTCCTTCGGAAGGGAAGTAAAGCCGTTGGTCCCGTGCAGTCGTTTGCCGGCTGCACGTTAAAGAACCCTTGCGAGGCAAAATTTGCGGCCTGAAATGACCATAGCAGTTGAAAAGGACGTCAATACCAAACAAACCAAACAAAACCAACTGCTATGGTCATTTCAGGACGGCGTTATAGGGGCCGCAAATTTTGTCTCGCAAGGGTTCTTTAACGTGCAGCCGGCAAACGACTACACGGGACCAACGGCTTTACTTCCCTTCCGCAGGAAGTGCGTGATCTCAGGATTTTCCCCCTGAAAAAATCCTCGTCGTCCTCGGCCGGGGTCGAACCCGTGTACTCGGGCATCAGAGGTGATCACGCAACCACTGAGCCACCGAGGCCGATCGCATGATTGTTGTCGCGAATCCGTGTTATACATGTATTTGTCACGTGAAGTCATTCTCGAAAGGAACAAAATACTGTTTTCATTTTAGTCTCAGGAGTAACTGCCTAAGTTCTATAATGTAACTTCTAGGTCGGTTTCCTTGAAATGTTATTCTGAAAAATTTTCTTTCAAATCCTTATATTGTTCTAATTAAAAGCCCTAATGAGAGTTCAATAATGTAACTTCTAGGTCGGATTCTAGCAAAAATAAATCGTGGATGATGTGTCGAAGATCTACCAGTGAAGAACGGCAATTTAAAAGAGTCTTTCGCTTTGGAAAACAAAGCATTACATTTAGTTTATTTATTCAGAGTTAAATTTCTTATTAAGATAAAAATTCATAATAAAAAAAAGATATAAAGAGATGTCCAAAATAAGCAATTTGGTAGTGTATTTATTATGCTGACGCGTTTCAGTTTTCACCATCTACAACGAGTTGCTCTAAGCATATTGCTTATTTTGGACTTCTCTTTTTATCTTGTACTACGAATCTTCTTAGTAGTAGTGAACAGCATGGATATGAAATATAAAGGTTATTATTATATTAGATAACCCTTTCTTAAATCTTTCGCAGGTCTTCTACAAATCCTTTTCCTCTTAAAGCGGAAATATTTCTTCACTCCATTTCGCAATGAATTTATCGAAAAAAAGAAAGCATCGTACGTCTTTTGTTCTTAATTCGGGTGCTTGTGCCTTCGACGTTTTCCGCTTCCGCTGCCAAATGATAGCCGGTGGCGCCCCATTGCGGTTTTCCCACGAAACTCAGCAGAATCTCCGGGAGAAATGAAAACAAAAGCGCGGATTCCGTTTGTCTCGTTGAACAAAGTCTTTTTGGAAAAGCGTTTTTCGGTTTGAATGCGATGCGATGTTGTCGTATAAAATACGTCTGCTGTGAATTGAGCGGCTGAGTTAGAGAAATCACGTTTAAGCCGGAAGCATTTCATATGAAAGCAAACAAAAGAAAATTAAGAAAAAAAAAAAAGTTTTTAATAAGAAGGAAAAAAAAAACCTGTTGCGGAAAAGAAATTAAAGGATTTTTTTGTTGTTGTTTGCACCAATAATAAGGACATGAGCAGAAAAAGAAACGCTAATCGATAATATTTTTTTTCTTTATTATCGCTTTTCCCCTTAATTTATCGATTAGTTTTATTTCGGTGGTTAAATTGAAATATGAGTTTGTTTTTTTCCCTCGGGATTAGGAAATTTTTTTAAAAAAATATTTCTTTTGTACTTTCTTCTCTGCGTCTTCAAAAAAAAAAAAAATCTGTTTTATATACATTGACTGTGAATTTAGAGCCCGTCAGTTTAGAACCTGTAGCATAAAAGCCCTCTATCGTAGAGAATGTTGTGCGGAGATGCCAATGTGTGGTCCACGAGAACGCCGGACACATTGAAGATGTTCGATGTCCTCGCCGGGGAAAGGAATATGTCACCTAACGTGCTCCTTCACTTCAATCTCGTCTTTGTTATTCTTCTATTTATTTGTAACTTTTTGTAAAATTAAACTAAGTCTACTTTCAAATTTGCAATGATATATAGTTAATTCAAAATGGGATGGATTAAACTACATAAATTTAATACCTAATTAAAGAATTAGAATTTCATTACATCCAATGTGGATTTCTTAAACTTAAGAGCTCTATAGAATTATCAAAATTTATTCCTATTAATAGATAAAGTACATTGTTTGCTTATCTACAGTAAGATTTAAGATATGATTGAAACTTTATATCATTATAAAACTCAGTGAATTCTTGTTTTCAACCGAGCGATGATAAACACTCCAGTTTGATGCAGAGAAGGGGCTTTAGTCAGTGTTTCGTTCCTACATTTTATCAGATGTTAGAACGCAAATGCAAGAATAACCCCAAAAATTTTATTTGACACATTAATGAACTTCTACTATACATGTGGCACGAACAATATCCAATCTGTATTCAATTTCTTTCCACGTTGCAAGGATACAAACGAAATCCGCTTATGCAGCACTCGATGCACTATTGTTGGCGGCACAATGAATTGTCTCGATGCTTGGTCGAATTGATTTCCTCGAGCTTCTCTGGAACCCCCTCGAATTTTCTTCCACTTCTTTTTATTTATTTTTATTTTTTTTTAATAACACGACGAAAAGTTCCCCCAGATTGCTTTAGAATACTTCCAGTTGCCAGAAACGTCTCGAACCATACCTTAATTGTTTTCCCATGAGGGGCATCTCCATGCACCCAATTTCTTTGTACTGAAATTATTGATTTTATTTCTGCCGCATACCGCACTCCTGTTAGTGCATACTGCTATGGAGTCGCCATTTTGTTTTATGCGATCTTGATGCTGTCTAGTGAGCGACAGGTCGACTTAAAAGTTCACGAATAAATTCTTTGAGCTTTTCTTTCTTCTTGTATTAATTACAATTCACAATTCATCAACATATTTGTTTAAGATGATTAAGTAAAATGTGGCTGTTTGAAACGAAACCCCCCTCTTTTTTTTTTTAATTTTTTTATTTTTTATTGTTTTCAGAAGGAGCTTTCGCCTGAATAACTTATGGCAACGTGTTTAAATTTGCTGAATAATATTTTTCTTAGTAAAGTAGGAATTAAAAACGCACGAAAAAAAGCAGTAACGATCAATATCAGTGTATTACATTTATCTAATGAGAATCAGTTACGGATAACTAGTTTAATTGGCATCTGACTTAGAGTGGATCATGCCTATGTAGATATGCTCTAGGCATGACACGCTCCAGAATTTCTACCGCCGGGAAAATCCTTCGTTGCTTCTAAGCGGCCCTTGATCAATAACTGTGACTGTATTGCTCGAGCGACTGTTGTGCTAATAACAAACGAATAATTTCATTATGTGATTGATTATTGATTGGTATTTCCTTATCTATTATTTTCTCTTTTATTTCTTTCCAGAATGAGTTTTCCATATGGCGAATTAACTTCAGCATTTTTATGCTTTCTACGGGCAGTAACTTTGATTATTTTCATTTCTTCTTTTCCGAATCCTTGCCTCTCTCAGCAGTTGCTTCATTTTCAAATTCGTGGTATCGTGCGGATTTTATTGGCCGTGTTGCAGACTTCTACTCTTTAACTTTTCTTGAGGGCTCATTCTTTATTTTTCTAGCTCGGGCAACTTAGGTTAAAAGAATGTTTGTTTAATATAAATTTTTTATTGAGAAATGGTTGTTTTGCTATTGCACTGAAAGTTTACATTAGTTGGTCAAAGTAAACTTCAAACCTTATTTTGCGCCAGTGTATATTGGCGAATTAGCTTAACTCTCAAGCCAGTTTGCTGTGCATGTGCATAATAATGAGAGGAACAAGTTCTTAAAGAAGAAGTTGTTAAATAACGATATGCTGGATTTCAGTTATTAGTCTCAGTTATTAATAATTTGTATATGCGTATACAGGTGACAGCATTCTAAAAGCAAACGTGAAAAAAGACAGCGTAAAAGCGGCGTAGATTTGTCCCAAACTATTAAAATATTCACAAAAAGGTGAGTTTTTGATGGTAATGCTTGCAGTTTTTGGGGGCGCATGCTTTCCAGTTCTCGAATCCATCGAGTCCGGGTTCGAATCCTGCCGTGTGCATAAATGTTTGTGTTCGTCCTTGAAAGATGTAAAGATAATAGTGATGTGTAATTGTCTTAGGATTCTGTTAAGATATTATTCATATATAATGGCGCAAAATGGCCAAGATGTTGAAGCGCTCAAAAATCTATCTAAACCTACCAACCAACCAACCAACCAACCAACCAACCAACCAAAAATTTTGAGACAAAATTGTATTACACATATGTCATAAAATATATAGCCTAGAATTTCTTATTAGTCTTAAAATACACTTATTCTTGAAAGATAAAACATTTTTGCATTTTTATGACCCACAGGAACAGCATTTTGGGAATGCGTTACTGTTAATAGAACCCGGCCTGCTCCTATTGTCTATTTTCTGTTCTCTAAAATAAAATTCGCATTAAAATACAGTGCTCCCTCTATATAACGGAACTCTACATAACGCCAAATTAATAACTGCAAGTCCATATAATGAAGTTTTTTCCGGAAAATAAAAATTGCAGACTCATTCATGCCTGGAGTTTTGATTTTCTGGATAAAAAAACTTCGTTATATGGACTTGGTGCTATAAATTTGGCGTATGTAGAGTTTCGTTATATAGAGGGAGCACTGGTACACATTTTTCAAATATTTAATCGAATTGGTGTCGTTATTAGAGAACCTTTCATAAGATGTATTCCTACATGGGATAAAAATAGCACGAACATGCAGACAAGCGCATTAGTCAATGAAAAGAATTTATTATACATATATTGGTTTTGAATGTGGGTGTGTTTTACAAAATTTTATTTCAAACCTCGGTGGATTGTATATTGTTACAGATGTACAGTCCCAAAGTTGGTGAAAAAAAAACAGTTCGATGAAAATTATTATAAGTACTTAATTCTGCCTTGAAAGGGTTCTGTTGCATTTACAAAGACTAGGCATTTTAACACAAGATGGCACTCTGGTACCAAGCAAATTCCAAAAGTAAGCAAGTCTCTTAAATCCTATTATGGGATTCATCCTAAAAAATCGGGGCACGTGCATACAGCTGTGTTTGGCAATTAATTCAAGTAGAAAAATGGACTAAACGTTAGTTAAGGTTGCGTCTATTAAGTACAGGGCGAGTTTTTTAAAAGTTGCCCGGCTCGAAATATTGCGCAGTAAGTTCTCAAATGACTTGTCCTTCATGTGATATTGCGCAGTTGAGAGAGTGACATTGGTGTGCATGATAGTCGTTTGTGCGAAGTGGCGAAAATGGTGTTATCTCTGCAACAGCGCATTTTTGTGGTAGAGCACTATGCACGGCATGAGTCATGGAAACTGTGTGCAGATGAGTTCAAAATTAAGTTTCAAGTTGGTGCTTTGCCTGCAAAATCTCCTGTTAAGAGTGCAATGTAAAACTTAATTGCGAAATGGCATGCAGCGGGATCAGTACTGAATGCAAAGAAAGTGGGCAAAAGGGCGGTCCGTACGACAGCAACCATTGCTGCTGCTGAAGAACACATCATCACGGCAGCTGTCTCAGCAACTGGGTTTGTCTCAGTCAAGTGCAATGAAGATCATGAAACAGGATTTACACTTACACCCCTTCAAATTGACCACTGTGCATCAGTTGCATGATATGGACAAGCCGGCCAGGGTTCAGTTTTGTGAATGGTTCCTGAGCACCATTGCTCCGGAGGAGCTGGAGGATGATTATTTGTTCATCTCAGATGAAGCGTGGTTCCATTTGCCCGGTTACGTCAACTCAACTGAACATGCGCCACTGGTCTTCCGTCAATCCGCATGTGTTCATGGAGTCTCCACGGCATCCATAATAAGTTGGTGTGTGGTGTGCTGTTTCCGCCTGCCGCATCATACCTGTGTTCTTCAATGAAACTGAATAGTGAACGTTATGTACACAATATCTTGAAAGTGTTTCCCGCACAGTTTACTGATGACGAGCGAGCCAATGCTTTCTTTCAGCAAGATGGTGCAACAGCCCATTCTGCACACGCAACACTTGCCCGTATCCAGGAAGTTTTCATCATGGTCGCCAGACCTATCGATCTGCGATTTTTTCCTCTGGGGTGCACTGAAAGGTCTGGTCTACCAGAACAATCCGCGCACAGTCGCCGACCTTCAACAAAACGTCCAGGCCATTCCAGCGGAAACCCTTGCTCGTGCCTTCAGGAACATGTGGACCCGCCTTCACACGTGCCTCGAGGTCAATGGAGGACACTTCCAACACCTACTCTAGGTTATTTGTTATTTATTATTTATTTCTTTATTTATTTTAATTAATTTTCATTAAAAAGGAGACCACCAGAATATCAATTCAACATTAAAATCTCCTCCTTAATATTTTCACAAAAGCTCTTGTCATTATTTTTCTTCGTCATGGAACAACGAAGCGCTACTATGCTGTGCCTTTGGGATTGAAAATCGTTCCAACTAATTTACGCCACTGCAATTTTATATAATAGACGCACTAGGAATAACAATATTGTCTAAAAATTGTCAGGTAAATTTGTTTATTAATTTATGCCCACTTTAAATTATCTAATTCATTACCATTAAACGAGCTTTCGCCCACCGAAGGAAAGCTTCAAAGTCAGTCTATTTAATATTCTATTTTGGCTTCTACCACATAATGCTTTTCCAGTCTCGCCTGTGCAGTTGTCAAAAGAGGATGTTTCAAATTCGAAGGAATGTTTAAAATTACCGAAAATTATTGAATTTCTGAAACCACAACGACGTCATAAAATAGCTGAAGGTTTCGACTGGAAATCTGTGCAGTTTAGATGATGTCTTCGTATTCATTTTTCAATAGCGTTGCTTTTTATGCGCATATTCACGGGTTTAATAAAGAAAACATGTTTTAGACATTTCTTAAATTATTAACTTCATGAATTTTGAACGCTCCCAGATACTCAATACGAGAGTTGTTCAGTAAGTATCAAGACTTCTGTGTAATCCCTACTTATAAACAATAATATGGCTTTTATACAGATTATTTTTCCACATATTTCCACGGTTGTCTAAATTTTTTGTTCCAAATGTACAGTCAACCAAAGGAAATAATCCACACGAGTTTAATACTCAGTATTACATTTCAAGCTAATGTGTTATTTTAATAGCTTTTTTAATTATAATTATTTAAATTTAATAAACTTAATAATGTTAACTCTAAAGGTAATATTAAATTATTAAAAATAAATTAATATTGAAACGGTAAAACTTAGAGTAAAATTCAAGTGTGGATTATTTCCCTTTGATGACTGTACAAGAAAGCAAAGCATTTTTGCCAACACAGAAGAGGTCCGTGTCATATGCCTGAAGTATCATGATAGCTTGCTGACCTTCCTCGTCGTTTGTGAATCTTCTGCCACCCAGGTGCCTATTCAGTGGTCCGAACAGATGAAATTTAGACTTTCAATTCTCATCCGTGGTTGCCGTTATTATTAACGAACTCAGTGCACCAAACCCACATCTCTAAGACATAAAGTTAGCATCGTATATTTCAACAAGTTGGCGATGAATTTCAGCTGGTGATGTTCCTATCAATGCCAGAAATCTGATAGCACTTCAATGTTTCCGTAAGGGCCGCCATCTTATAAGTAATGTTGGGAGAGCGAAACTGACAAGAGACGCTATCTAAATGTCATGCGGGAAATTATAATGATATAGGCAATATGAAGCCCATGTGAAGTTATTTTAGCTTAATTATTGAGCTACCCTCGTTTTTAACATTCATTCGAGGATTATTCTTTCATTACTAATTCTTTTCTGATGAGTAGTCGTGATATAATTGATAATTTTTGGTATACTATACATAGTACAATTTGGCATCCCACATAAATTCTCTGTACTTCGAATAAAAGAGAATAACAAAAAATACAAAACTTACTGCTGCTAATAATAAACTCTTATCGTCGCGTTATTTGTTAAATCGTATTTTCTTCTTTCTTTTGTACCAGTTTTCTTTTTTACGTTTGTTTATTATGAAACTTTATCAAAACAACTTGAAAAATATAAATCTGAAATTTTTTCTTCTGTCTTTTCTAAGAAGTTGTCAGGAAGAAAATATTTTTATTCGTGATATTATTTCTTTATATTTTTTTCTCTGCTCTTTATCCCAATAAAAAATACTTGAGAAATTTTTTTTGTTTACGAATTTGAAACTTAGAAAAATTTAAAAAGTAATCTCCAGTCCCTTTACATTCTTACGTGATAACCAGTGTCACATATTTACTTTTAGACATGGCAACAGCACCTTCCTCCCTGCTCTCCTTCCCTTTGCCCTCTCACATTTCTTCTTACCTTTCCCTTTTTACGTTTCTGTCTTTTAAAAAAGGGAAAGCACATAGACTTTTTTCGCTGGTTCTTTCAAAATTGTTGTTTCGAAAGCCTTTCACTTTTTGTAATCCGATTAGAGTTTTTTCCCCCCTTCTCTCCTTCCTCCCTTGCTTTTCCTAACTTTTTTCTCTCTCTCTTTCTCTCTCTCTCTTCTTTCTATTGATTGAAATCCATCCTATTTTCTGATGCAAGAGGAAGATGGAAAAATGCCCTTTAAGAAGAGACGAAATCAATATGGTGTTACAGAACCTTCTTTTACAAGAGAACCGTTTCGCTGTTTCTTTAATGGCTTTTTTCTCTCCCTTTCCCCTTCCTCTCTTCTTCCTTTTTTTCAACATGATTAGGGTTCAGACGATGTGACAAACGATGGCGAATTTTGTTTAAAATAAATTCACGATTTCTTATCTTTTTTTATCTCTCTTCTTTACAGCGTAAAAATTGCCATAAATCTAGGTAAAGTTTAAATAATCGTTATAGATTCGACCTTTTTTCCCTTCCCCTCGTCGGCCTTCTCAAAGCGTTACATAATTTTTTCATGAATATCATTACTCTTGAAAGCTGGGGATTTTTTTTTTTTATAAATAATCTAACTGGTAATAAAATTAATTTTTTAAAACCCATATATCATAGTCTTGAGCCATAATTCATCTATGATATATAATTAAATTACACGACAATCTTTGAGAGGAGACGGATAAGAAGTTTAATGTACAAGCTTTACTGTACGTATATATGTAATTAAAAAAAAAAAAGAAAAAAATTATATGAAGAAAGTTTAAAGTGGTTTGATTTTTTTTTTATAAATTTATACAGGTTGGCCCAAGTCTTTCCAACATTTTATTATAAAGAAACCAATACAGTTACAGCTGTATGGTTGGCCGCAAAAGAAAGACTGATTCATGAAGATTTTTTTTACACTGTCAGTACGCTTCTACATGTGCACCCCTTTGTCGTCTGCAGATCGTCTAACCGATATTCAATTTCGCTCCATTTTTTTTGCATCATTACTTGTGTAACACCTGCATAAACGTCAGTAATCTTTCTTCTCGATATGCCCAGATCAGGTACACAGTGTTGAAAACACTCTGTACTTGACATATACAGAAAAAAATCTAGGAGAGTTATGTCCGGAGACCATGAGGGCCAGGGTAACGGACCTGTCAGGAAACATCTCATCAATGAAATCTCGGAATGTAGTAGTCCCCAATGTGGTGGTGCGACATCGTTTTGGAAAATGACAAAAGGGTACATAAATCGCTTCTCTTAAACTGAAGCCATTTTCTCGTTCTTGCGATTGCAGCGCCTTCTATATCAACTTAACCATTACCTATAACAAAGAGGAAAAAATCTTCATGAGATAGTCTTTCTCTTGCGACTAACCATACAGCTATAACTCTGTGATTAAATTTTGTAATGTTGGAAAGACTTTTTGGCCACCCTGTTTTTTATGTGGAAAGTGAACTTACAAAAACGGCAAGTTAGTGTACGAGGGGCAGTCAAAAAGCTCCCGGAATTCCTCAACAGATGGGAACGAGCGATAAGGTAGCGGATTCCAGTTCTGTGGAAGGAAGAACAGCATCTCTGCTCACTGGCGCAATAAGGCTTGACAGTTTCAGTGTGCCGTTTCATTACTGTTCCTTTTGAAATAGACGTGAGTGTTGGTTGTTCGTCGCTATGTCGCAATTCGAACAGCGTGCGAACATCAATTTCATGTACAAATTGGGAAAATCTGCTCCAGAGATGCTCTCGGCCCTACAGCAATTTTACGGAGATGCTGCACTGAAGAAATCCGCAGTATACGATTGGTTTTCTTGGTTTAAAAATGGGCTGGAGTCTTTTAGAGAATGACAGGCGCAGCGGAACATCGACATCCAGAACCGAAAAATGATTGGACAAGTTCGCCAATTGATCCGAAGTGATCGAAGAATGACCATCGCGGAGTTGGAGCAAGAGGTTGCTATCCATTCATGCCATTTTGTCCGATGATGATGATGATGATGATGATGAATGCGACGGCCGAGCTCTGGAAGATTCCACAAGAAGCTTTCCACCGATGCTTTCAAGAATGGTAGATTATATGGAGCAAATGTGTGTGCAAGGGTGCTACTTTTAAGGAGATAGGTAAGCGTTGCCGCTTGTCCTACCTTTAGAGTGCTACACGGTCATTCCGGGAACTTTTTTATTTGCCTCATATTAAAGGCCAAGGCATAATAGTTGTTCTACCCAATTCAATTTTTTTTAAAAAAGCCACAGATCATTGTTAATGATATTAAATCTCTTTGGTAGAGTCTATGGAGAAGTCATTACAGAATAATTTTCTCTCCCAGCAGCTTTGCGCTGCTTCGGAACATTATTCATATACCCGAATGGTGGAAGTCACTTCTCACATAAAAAAAAAAAATGAAATGCATCTTGGTGTGGATGCTGACGATACTCACTATTTGGAAGGAATGCTTTGGTAACGCCACTTACGGTGAGTGGTTGAATAGAATAGGAATGCTAACATGAATAGAAATGCGAAGAATGCATTCGTGGAAGTTGTTTTGAATGATCTCGCATAAGTTGTCGTGGAGCTTCAAAAGGAAATAAGAAAAAGTTACAGAAAACTGTTAATAAGAAGGGTAGGAATCGTGTTATCTGATAAGCGTATTTGATAATAATATAATAATCCGTTGAAAAGGGAAAGAAATTTGTTTCATTTTGTGTAGGCTATTTAGTCTACCTGGAAGCTTTATTCATATGGCATCGTGTTAATATTTATACTCTCAGGTATGGTAAATAGTTTTCAAAAATCAGAAAAGTTGCATAAATATAAAGTATATCAGTTATTGGAAGAGTTTTTTTTTATACATTCTTTTGGATTTTCATCTATGTTAATATTTTTAATTTTAAACGTTTGTAAAAAGAAATTATTTTTTTTTTTACTTATGATTAATTTTGTTTTCGTAATCAATAGTGCCCATAATACTTCGGCTTTAAAAATGTCCTCTATAACGAAAAGTAAATGGGCTGTAAGAGTTTATTTTTAACCTGGCGATTATCATAGACCATCGAACCTCAATGAAAATTAATCATCTTGAATGGGACTTTTCGGCAGCTGCCCGTGCTCTTGGTAAAGAAGAAAGATAAAAGCGGAAAAAAAAAACTCGGCCAAATCGTTCGTATAAAGGTGGAAATTCCTGCGCAAGAAGAGGTGGAGGGTGGAAGAGTTTTCTGTGAGTCTGAAACGAACGTAAGAAAAGTAACGAGTTTCCCTATTGGTCCCTGGGGACCCAGCTACCTGCCGTCAGCAGCTGCACTTTCCTCTCAAACAAGTTCCCGTTTTTGAACGAGAGCCGAACGAGACGTACGCGAGAGCAACTTTCGGCATTCTAATGGAGGAACTTGTTTGAATCAAAAATTTAGGGATGGAGAAGAAAAAAAAAGTCATCAGCAGCTGTTGGTGTCTTTGTATACGGGCTTTCTTTGGGAGGAAGAGGAGGGGGAGGCGGGGAGGAGAAAAAAAAGGAAGTCGGGAAAAGAAGAAAAAGAACTTCCTCCTGCTGAGAGGATTCAGAACGAACATTTGCAAGAAACGCTAATACGAAGCAGAGAATAAGAGAGGGAAGAAAAAAGAAATTGAATTTAGGAATCAGCAGCGCAAGTTAATCTCGTAAAAGCATTGGTCTGGCTTTGGCTATCAACTTAATTTTATCGTGAATAAATTCTTTGTTTCTCTCCCTCTTTCATTTATTTCTTCAGCCTACCTATCCTTGATGCTAAGTTTAAACACGGGACTTTGTACTTTGGTTAAAGATCGAAAGATGGGTAGACTTTGCTACGTTATTTAATTACTAGAATTCGCTGGAAATTTGATTATTTATTACTGAACGAGGAGAGCGCATGTGAGTTGCGTTCGTTTCTCTTTGATTAACCAAACAGAATTCAGTATATTATTCATCCTTGTATTATTATTATTCCACAGAATGAATAATCAAATCAAAAATCAATATTCATCAGAAATTATCCAAAACGTGTATATAAATGCTTACCTTGAAAATAGCATATTGCGTTACCGAATCCACTGCATTTGCGCGAAAGTTTCAAATGGCAACATGGCTTTATTGAAATAGATGGTTTATTCATATTATTGGTTTGATTTGTCCAATTTGTTTAGATTTCTCGTCCCCTTCTGTAAATGCACGAAAACAGAGATAGTATATGAAAATTAAATTTCAACTGTTTAACGATTGAGAGCTTATATAATATTTAGCACTGACACATTGTGCTAGCTCTTTTTTAGATTCTATTATGAAATTATTCCATTATAAATTATTCTTAAATGGTTATATAAGAGTAGAAATAAAAAAAAAACAAACATCCTTACGATTGTCCAAATGTTTGCACATCACGTCTTTTTAAATAGTTCATTTGATTGCCAAAAGTATTAGTCAGTTTGTCATTTTCCCTGTATAAAACAACAAAATGAGCTGATGGAAAGAAGTTTCATAAAAGAGCATTGTTAACGCAAATTTATCGACCAGTTCGTGTTGGTAAAAGAAGTAGCCTTGTGCAAACTAAGATTTTAAAAAGCCTAATTTTGAACAAACTGTTGTCTGATGAAAGTAAATATTTACACCAGTGGAAATGGAAAGTGTTACACCATGAAGCAGTGCTTGTACGTTCATCAAGCTTCATGACAAACGATTAAAGTTTCACTTTATTCGGAAACGTCCCTTCCATAATACCGACCAAGTTTTGTAAGAGTTGTGACCGTCATTAGCACTAGCGTCATTACACTTATATTCTTCATTTCACTGCAGCAAAATAACATTGAAATGCCATCTTGAAGGATTTCTCTCAAGCTGTGGCAGTTCTTGAAGATTTCTTACTGGAAATTGGTATGATTACAAACGCCTTACCATTGCATTTCATGGAAGACACGGAAACAGGCATGCCAGTCTAAGATACGCATGCCTATTAAATCTTATGTGGTGTAATATACAGGGTGACGAAAAACAAATGGTAGATAATGATACACACAATAGATCATGGTTGGTATAGTGATGCATTTTGTCCCTATGACCATGGGGCCGAATTTGAACGCTAACTGAGATATGAACAGAAATAAAAATGCCGCCACCAAGATCAACAAGTTAATAATTTAGGTTCTGCAACGTCTAGAATAATGGATTTGAATTTTGGAGGAATAATAAGGTACATAAAACTGTGTGTGTGTGTACCGTTATAATTTGATCGTATTCCAACGAGTAGTTTCCGAGTTACGCATTCAAAATCGTAACAGTGCTCACATGCGAGTACTAACCAGCACATGTTACGATATTGAGTGCGTAACTCGGAAACTACTCAGTGGAATTCGATCAGATTTTAACGGTGTACACAGTTTTATGTACCCTATTATTCCCCCAAATATCATCATCCTAGATGTTATAGAACCTGAGTTATTAACATGTTGATCTTGGTGGCGGCATTTTTATTTCTGTTCATATCTCAGTTAGCATTCAAATTCGGACCCATGTTCATTGGGACAAAATGTATCACTATACCATGATCTATTATGTATATCATTATTTACAATTTGTTTTTCGTCACCCTGTATAGTACTTGGTCGTGCGTTGTTATACTGGAAAATGTCATTTGGCATGATGCTTAAAAAGAGCAGCTACAGACTCCCCACTCTACATATTGGCACTCATTTGTTCCATAAACAATAAAGATATCATCCAGTGGTGGAAGTGCCCTTGCATCATTACGTTTACGGACTTGTTGGCGTCGTTCAATTGCCCCTCCTCCCCACCTTGTGTCTCTAACATTAAGGCTTTATTTTCTTTAATTGACTTTTGTCTCTCAGCGCTGAAGATGGCAACGTGGTAGCCGAAATACGTATCCGGTATTTCAAATCTCCTTGTGGGTTAGAGGTTCCCTCCGATTTTGGTTAATAAATTTTGTTAAATTGTATTGGTATATTAAAGCAACTTTGTTAACCAGCAGTTGACATCAATTATATTATTAGGCATATCATTTATAATAATTTCTGTAGTTTTTGGTTTTTTTTGAAAATATGACTATGACAGTTAACTTTCAATCAAATTTATCAAGTTTTATGAGGTTACATCTTGATTTTAACTCTTCAATTAGAGCAGCTACCAGTTCAGATTCCCTTATTAGGCGAAGTGGACAGGCTTAGGTCAAGTTCTAACTTGTCGCACAACTGGATTGAGGTCGACGATTCAAATTCTTCCACCCCAATTTATGAAACCATTCAGTCACATACCTTGATTTGTGAATGGGAGATTGTCATGTTGATAAATAATGAAAAAAAAAACAAATGTTGGCAGCGCAGAATTGTCTGGAATGTCCGGAAAAACTTCGAATTCTATAGTTGTCTCACATGAACCAAAGGACCTAGTTTCTTGATACCGCATCACCCAAGCTATGATACCGCCATCAAATCTGACAGTTGGCACAATACAATCAGGCATCTAGCGTTCACTGAGCTTTATCCATACCCGTGTGCAACTCCTAGAAAGCTAGGTCAATCCCACAAACTACATGTCTATTGCTGTATAGTCCTTTTGGGATGAGGTTTGGACCACTTTAAATATCGTGATCTTAGGCTTATGGGCAGCACCTCTCCCATGGTAATCCATCTATTTCAACTCCTGCTTGGTGTTAACGATGATTCTTGACGCTTGTCTAAGTTCAAGTGATTCTGGCAGCAGAAACAAACCGACTATTCCGGACAGTGCTTTGCAGCAATTGCCGATCTACGTTAGCGATAATACAAGTGGTATAATGCTAAAAACTGTGAACAAATAATAGTATCAAACAAAATAAGGACAGAAACCACAATTACTTAAATGAGATTTTTAATCTGGAGCCACGTGGTTCCAGAATGGAAATCTCATTTGTGGTTTCTGTCCTTACTTTGTTTGACACTACGTCAGTGAGTTTTATGAGATCTACCATTGCGCTATTTTACTTTTGTAGCCCTTCACGCTTCCACTTTACAATAACAGTACCCATGGCGGAATTGGATAGATTTAACAGGCCCAAATCTTACGAACTGACTTCCCATTTAAGTGGCATTTCTTCGTTACAGATATATAACGATACATTTTTTGATAACTGACCTTGATTGATGTTTTAAAGCTTTACTTAAGCAAATTGTGCAGCTTGCTTCACGTTGTCACTAACGCCTTCATACGAACTTCCCATTTACAAGATATGATTCAGTCAAAGTACTCATTATTTCCACTGGCGTAAATCTTTCATCTACGATATATACACTGAGTGGCCAGAATATGACCACCAGACGTTTGTACGTACCTATGATTTCGCGCTGAAGTTGCTAGAGGACCGAAATCATAGGGAAACAGGTTGTTTACCACGACAGTAGAAATGATTTGTTTCTGAAAATATGGGTAAACGACACGATTTAACAGCCTTGAAGTGGGATGATTGTTGGCGGCCCGAGCTATGGAGCGAGTATCAGGGAGTATCATTTGTTAAATGTTCAAGAGCAGCTGTTGTTAAAGAGTTTTGAAGACTGGACTGTCAGCCGAAAAACTGGGTCTGAACGTGCGAGTTGTGCCCGTTAGCGTCTAGTCAATGTTCGGGCAGAACGGAGAGTGGCAAGAATGGTACAAGATAACAGAAGGGCAATAGTGCATCAAATTACTGCAGATCTTAATCAGGGATCCCCTCAAATGATCTCTGATCGCACTTTCTCCGTACACTACATCGTATGGGATATTGAAGCTGAACACCTTTGCTGTCTGCAGCTAACAAGATAAAACGTCTCCAAGTCGCACAGGAACACAAGGATTGGACAGTCGAGCATTGGAAAAAAAAGTCATGTGGTCCGATGAATCACGTTTCCAGTTACATCATGCAGAAGACAGTGTGAGAATTTGGCGGAAACAGCATGAAAGCATGGACCCCACAGTGTTATGGTTTGGGAAATGTTTTCCTGGCATGACTTGGGCACTTTAATTCGCGTGTAACAGCCTAAGTGTCGTTGGTGATCAAGTTCATCTTATCATGTTGGTGGCGTATTCCAATGGAGATGGCTTCTTCCAAAAAGACAATGCGCCATGCCACGAAGCGTGTATTGTGCAGGAGTGGTTTCAAGAACACGAGGGAGACTTTACCTTGAATAGGTGTCCCCGACAATCACTAGATCTCAATCCATTTGAGCATTTGTGGGACGAAGTTGAAAGACCCATCAGGCAGGTGGTTCCACAACCATCAAATCTCACAAAACTGGACAGTGCTGTTCATCAGGCATGGTGTCGGAATCCTCGCATCACCTTTCAAAATCTCGTGGTGTTCATGCCAAGGAGAATCGCCGCAGTATTGACCGATTAAAATGTGGCCCGACGAAGTACTGATAGGGTGGTTAAAGCAGGTCGTTTTAAAGCTCAAGACTACTGCGAGAACTGGCTCGTGAAATTATCATTCGAACATAAAGAAACTAATAAATTGTCTACCTTTCACTTTTTTTTATTATTCGTTTATTCTTCATCACTTTTTGTATCACTTTCGCCAAATTTGTAAGGTAAACAGCTCAACAGTTTCGTGGTATACTACGTGTAAATCATGTTTTCAAAATCTAATAAACTTTATGATTACAGTATACGTCGTTTTAATTCAGTGGAAAAGAAATATGTGCTTCCAAATCCTCCATTTATTTATCATTTATTCATTAAATTGTTTTAAATTTGAATTGTTTGCATGAAATTTGATTTGCGGATAAGAGATAATTGATGTGTTTTGGCCTCAACTTGAATACCATTGAAATGCACTGCCGTCGCTCCATGAAGATGGCGATGCTCTTTCATTAAATTTCATTTGATTTTTGAAGTGAGTTTTATCGATCGGATAAAGAGAGATGTGCCAATGTAACCTTTAATATAGTAGGCCGACGAATTAAAAATTAGTAATTTATTTTTGAGGGAAAAAATTAAAGGGTGTGATAAGGTTTCAACACAATTCCGATTTGTAATTTTATTAGGCTATACATTGGTACAGCGCCAATCGAACAAAGCGAATAGGTCTCATTTTCGTTTAAAGATTTTTAAATGTGTTACATAAATACCGGTAAAGAAAATTGAAGTTCCTCACCTAAATTGAAAAAAAAAATTAATTTTCTTGCATTGGAAACGTTTATTTCAATTATTAAATTTCGAAATCTTTAATGTAAAACTGTAATTAAATTCTTTCCTTAAATTTGAAATCTGATAGTTTTTTTTTATTCATTGAAACTGGATCGACTCGATATAATAAGCATTTTCAGGAAAAAGGGGAAAGCACTAAAAATAAAGACGACTCTTTTTTTTTTTTTTTTTTTTTTTTTTTTTTTTTTTTTTTTTTTTTTTTATTTGGACGTCCTTTGTTTTTAATATCCTATTCCCATTTCATCAATATTGCGAACAAATTAAAAGGAAATAAAATGAAAATAAAAAAAATAAATCTAATTTCGATTAGAAAAGAGGCGACAGGATGTATGGTCTGTTGAAAATCAATAACATAAGCGAGGGCAAAAATTCGAAGGGAACTTAATAAAGAAATTGATATTTCGTTTCTTTCCTGTGAAAATAACATTTTCGATTTTGAAGAATTTAATAAGGATCCCTGAGAAAGCAATTAAATTTTCGTGTAAAAAAAAAAAAAAAAAAAAAAAAAAAAAAGATTTCTTCGTTAGAAAAGAAAGCTGGAAGGAGTTGTTGCTCTTTTAACTCGAGTACAAAAATACTTGTATTCACGGATAGATGCTTAAAGATTCTATAGAAAAATACGTAACTATACAGGTTTATGATTCAGTTTATAAAAATAAAGCTTGGAAGGCCTTTCCTAAATTTACAGCATTTTAAAAGATGATTAAAAATGCGTGGTAAAAATTATGGTGAGGTTTAAAACACAAAAGTAACTAGAAAGGCATCCTGCATAAATCTTATTAAAATTTAGGTATTGAAATGAAGATGTCGCTTTTGAGTAATATGACAGAATGCTTTTGGCTGGCGCGCAATAAAATAATTTTATGGAGGAAATAATTTGGATGTTGCTTTGGGTTAAAGCCGAAAATGGATTCCCAAGTGGAACAGGAGAGCTTTGGAAATAAATCTGAAACAAAACGAGATTATCACGCCCTTGTATAGTATTTTAACCATCATCATGTTTATATGTAGTTAAAATTAAAATACGAAGGTAGCATTTTTTTCGAATATGGATAGGAAATAAATATGATATACTTTCCATTCATCGTAAAGATGTTCGATTTCAATAAAAGGACTATATAGAAGAAATATGGGGGTAATTCAGCATTTAGATTTTGTTTTATATTAAACAGTTACAAAATTGAGACCATGCTTGATTCATAGAAATATTTTAACCCAAACTATAATTCTTTTGATTTGTTGCGTTTTATTTTCACTGCCTTCTTGAAAATAATTGGAGTTATGAACCGCAATCTTGGATATCTAATTAAGCTTCGGGAGTATTCTTAATTGATTTGTCATCTTCAGTTAAATCTTTCTCTGGCTTAGGTTTAGATGATTTAAATGCATGTCTTATTTAGTTATTTTAATTAAATGTTAGAAGCACGCTCGGTTAAAAAGAATTCTCTAGTAATGACCCTAAACATTTCAAATTGACTTGCGCATTCTTCGCTGTTTTTTTCAAATAAAATGCTTGACGCAACTGAATGCACAGTTATACGGCGATATAAAAAAGATACTTTTAGAGTTTTATGAGATCTAAACCTGCTAAAAACATTGAAGTGTAATTCGCTTGGAAAAAATTCTTATAAAAAGTTGCAAACAAAAAAGGTGATGGGGTTGATAAAAATATAGATAATCTTTATTGGACCATTCTGCAGTTTCTGTCTTTCATGTATATTTCCACATTTGAACATAAAAACGTTTTATGAAATGCAATGAAGCCCTTCCCCCTCGCCCTCTATCTTGCTCTTGATATTTCATTCGCAGCTTGAACATAAACTGCAATATCATTGCAGTAAAGTGCAATTTCATTCCAAAATTCTACTGAAATTAACGACGGTCATTATGTGAAGAAATATAGAGTCGCGTAAGAAGTGAAAACGAGGACGAGACCTGTTAGGGAACACTTATTTTTCTATAACACTGTAGATGTGATCAGTTTTTATTGGTAATAAAGACAAATATAGAATTTGCACATTTTTTAATTTTTAATTTTCAAAAATAGATACATTTCTAATAAGCTGGATAAATTCTTAATGATGGTTGATTGAGGGCACCGAAAATTTGATGAAAGAGAGAAAATATACATAGAGTGCAGAAAAAAAAAGAAAGAAAGAAAGAACCAGAATGGTTGCATCAAAAGAGTAATGGCTACCAAAGTATTGCTTATTTGCTTTTAATAACAGCTAAACACTCTCTAAATTATCACCGATTACATAGTCCATAAGTTTTTAATAAATCTTTATTTTATATAGCATTCGCCTTTGTATTCTTTGATCTATATCAATCATTCCGCAGGTACTGGGACTCCTTATCCTGGTTACCTGCAATGAATTCTAATACAATTCTAGACTTCATCAACAGTACTGAAGTGTCGTTCGAGCAGGAACTGAGTTATCGACCAAAACAAATGGTCGTCCGCTGTGCAATTCTATGGAATGTTTTGGGTGAGAGAGAACGTGGTCTTCCTAGCATAGATTTTTTATGACGTGTGATGTTCGAAATGCAGTATGGGAGTTATAAGCTTCCTTTCTGGAAGACCATGTAATTTTGAATAATCATTACCGGACAATGTTTGGGCAAAATGTCATAAATATATTCATCTTGATTGAGTAGATTATGCATTAACGTCTTGTTCATTTAAATCGGCCCAAAATGCACCAATTTTTTTTAATGCATTTTAATGGATTTTAATCTGTTCAAATACGTTGCCGACTTTCTGAATGTAGTAATGTCCGACTTTAAAAGCGACAATCGAGAACAGTTTTTCTCTGCGTCATTAGCGCCTACAGGTACAGTCGGGTGCATAAAGGTTTTGACCTAAGTCAAAATTGTTCGGCTTCCTTACAATACTTCAATTCAATGAGGTTACTTTTTCCAGGTATCTAGTCGAGCGCGCTTACTATGGAACGATTCCATTAAGTTTTTGCTTAGCATCGGGGGAAGGCAAGTTTTATGTCACGTGCTCAATTATGTTGACAAAAAGATTATTTTGGCTGTTCTGAAGAGAATTTTTGTTTTATTAATAATAAACTAATCTATTTAGTTAATAGTGTAACATAAATGGGTCACAGTATCGATATAATTATATGCGTGATCAAGAGATAAGCTGATGCAGCGCTCGTTATCGTGTGATGCGGAAATGATTTACAGGTGTAAGTGGAAGTTATTTTCTTTTGACTGCTTGAAAGGTTACAAGTCTCATTTTTTGTATATTTTGTGTATATAAAATAATCAACGACAACTATGCCAAAACCATCAGAAATTTTTTTAAATTTATTATATAACTAGATGGATCCCGTCATAATTTGACGGAGAACAACCCATCTTATTATTAATCCCCATCTCTTTAATTAAAAATTAATAAAATAAAAAATTATCAGAGCTGAAATATCTCATTTTGCACAAAGAATAAGAAATGAGTTAATATATAAAATCAAAATAGTTTAAACTGAGACATAAAGTGTCAGTGGATAAAATGATCAGTTTTTAAAGCTTTTTCTAACGATATGACATTTAACATAACAACATTTTCAGAGTTTTTCAGTAGTCACAAGGAAATGTCATAAAATGATCAAGGCAGAATTTTCTTTCTGCAAATCTTCAGTTTATTCGTGACCACCGTTAGAGAAGGCCTCCGCAATGAAACTGAATACATTGTTACATCATCATAGATAGTGCAAATTCAGGGCTTATTATTGGTAGAAATACGAATAACATTGCACTATCTATGTGATGCAACAATGTATTCAGTTTCATTGCGGAGGCCTTCTCTCTCGGTGGTCACGGTTTATTTAATTCAAAACAATGATTGAATATTGTCTCGTTACAACAATCCCTGGCTTCTGATGGATTGTCGTAACTCTCTTTGTTGGCTTCAGATGCCCATGCGCAGAAGTGCCAATTTTGCTCTTACAAAAAATGCTTTGCGTTTTAATATATAGGATTGTATATTTTAATAGTAGAGAATATTAAATGATTTGAACAAACGAGGATTTTTGTAAAAGTAACGGTGGTATGAATTAGTGTATATTTTATTAAAAACTAAAATATAGAGAAAAGCATGCCATGACAATTAACATGAAAAGTTTTTTAAACCTCAAATAAACAGATCAAATTGCACACTTGGGTGAAAAAAACTTAATCTGTTTATGGTATTCTTTACATACACCGTTTAAAACTTAAACGAAGTCAAAAACGCGATAATGAACAAAAAAAAAAAAAAAAAGAAATGTCTATCCATATCGGATTCGAACTTTGCCATTCGAGGCAGCCGCTATCGCTTATTATTGTCAGGAGAGAGCCCGTGACGAGCACATCCCAGGCGTATACCTGCTACCCTATTTTCATTAAGAAGGGACAGGTCCATTCTAATCTGCCATGACTCCTAGTACAAGCACCTGATTATGCAACCGATCAACATTCGCTCAGCTCAGCCCCTACGGAGCAGGTAAAAACCTTTTTGCACCCGACTGTACGTATGTCTAGTTGGTGTTTATTTGTAAAGTATTCATTATCATTCTACCAATTAAACGACTAAAGCCGATATCAATTTCTATATACCGATTTCAAGAAAATGTTTGAAATTAAGTTTGAGTTTATCAGTTCAATATTAAAAATGACCAAGAGGCTTGAATTTTCCAATTATTTTCTGAATTCTGAAATAATATTCGAGAAAGGAAAATTTTCTGATTCAGGCATCGAAGGTAGCTGGCTAAACTGCCAAGTGAACTGGATCGCAGGCCTTTCACTTCTTGACTCCATGAAGTTACGGGTTCGATTTTCATTGCGAGTATGGATGTTTGTAATTGTCCCGGATATGTGAAAAAGTAACAGTCAAGTAAATGGAAAAAGTGTCATCTCCAAAAACTTAACAAAACAACAAATCCAACCTGGCATTAAAAGTAGACTTTTGGCCCTGTCAAGAACAAAAACTCTGCGACTGGTGTAAACAACAATCTCAGATTTTGAGGCACTTGTCAAAATTATAAGAAAACGAGACATGGCAAGGTAAATTGGATATTGATATTGAACAAATCTTATATTTCCAAAAAAAAATTCTAATTTTCGAACATTACTACTGTTGACAGTTTAGTCTCCATATTCTCGCAGAATGTTTCGAGAAATTTGAGGCAATGGCGAAGCACGATTTTGGAATTCCTTGCAGAGTTCTCTTATCGTGCTCTGTCAGTTTTGATGGTTTGCGAGGTCGATTTTTGGTCTCCATCAAAACGAATCGTTTTCTTTTTCTATTTGCATACGTATGACGTTACTGGTAATTGACTTAGGAATCCCCTGTGTGTCTGGATATCTCGTATAGAAGCTCATTGAATTTTCCTATCATTCCACGTTCGAAGTCGGTTAAGTTCGCTGAACGTCAAATGAAATTGGTTACGTTCGTTAACTCCTGAACATGTATATTTCGAGTGGTTTAATAAATTCAAGTATATATTTAGAAATAGCAGTAAAAATATTGATACTAGACAAAGGTTAAGCCGTTTAACGTTTCCTGAAACGTAATTTACCTTTGCAGTGTAATAGTCGGGAGACCGCATTTCAACGCTATTTATTATTGTCTTTGCTGTCTGGTTTCTAATTTCAAAATTTTATTTTAAACCTGTATCACGAAGAAGCTGTTGCCGCCATGTTCATCGTTTTATATGAATTAGACTGTGATGAAAGGTCCTCATCATAAATAGGTTGCGGTCATTGTCGCATATTGCTCTTATGAAAGGAAAACGAATAACTTTTACGTTCGTATGCTAATCCTATTAGAAAATGCCATTTAGTAAAATTCCTAGCAACTGCATTATGATTCATTCCGTATTGAATTATGATTGCAGCCACTTTAAAACTATTCAGCCTGAAAATATTTAAAGATGAATTCATGTGATTCAAAATGAATTTCTCATTTGTTGTGCGGAATTGCTCGTAAACAGAATGACACATCGAAAACTTTTGAATAGAACATTGAATTATTTTAAGGCCAATGCATTTTGAAAATGCGCAACGCTTATGAAATTGAATCTTCCTGAGAGATTTTTTTTCATGTATTATTTTCGCGTGATATTTATCCTGTATTTTTCTTTTAAATTCATTAGGAGCAAATTTGGTTTTCTTACTCGTTTTCTACGGAATTGTTCACATTCGCAGAAAAAATATTAATGAAACGGATGACCATCTCGCACAAAGAAGTTTGGACCTTAATGAGAGATGCAATTAAAATTAATGAATGGCATTTAATTGCATGCCATCTATACGAATTCAAAACAATGTTGACTTAAAATTAAACTTGGAAAAAAAGCAAGGGCAAAGGAGTTCCATTACAAGAGATCAATTTACTCATCCTTGTAAGTAAATTTTGAAAAGAAGATTGAAATTTGTCAATTTCAAGTTTCATTCATTTATTTCCCTAACTGCCTTTTTTTTTAAATTTTTTAAAATTTTTTTTTAAATCTCTTATCTTTTTCATTAAATTTCCGGAGGCGTGTGCAGCAGAAAATGATCGAAGAATAGTTCGAAAAGTAAAGACGCAAAATTAAAAAAAATTTGCCTCAAAGAATGTTTGCCTTATTTGAATTGTAAATAAGGGCACGTGTTCGTTTTTTAATAATCTTGAAAGTAAAGTGATCTGTAACATCTTGAAAGAGATTGTAGTGAAGATTCAGGTACATAGAATAATACTCTAGTGAAATTATTTGTCTGTATTCATAAATTTAGAGAAATAGTTATATTTCCCATTTTTTGAATAATGTGTGCTGAATTGAAATTAATGAAATTCGTATTTGAAAAGTGAATTAAAGTTACTGTATCATATTTGCGAGGTACAATTTACATTCAACCATTTTTATAAGAAGCATGCTAATGATGCGTTTAATTTAGCAATAACGTGACGTAGTCCATGAATAAAGGACTTTTCTTCATAGCATAAATACTCATTTTAATGAGTAGTATTTAAAATTTTTCAGTTTTGTTTTTGGTGCTGATGTAGGAAAAAGTTCGGAACCGCTGCTTTAGCCATTTGAAACTTTAACTTATTGATACTCATAAATTAAGAAATTTCGGTATTTTTTTATGAATTTCATCTAGGAAACCACACGTACTAAAGTTTTTTTATGGTAAGATAGGGTGTGAAAGTTTTTCAAGCCTTTGGGGTTCTTAATCTGCATTTATATGAACTAACTGAAACGTTTAATATTAAATATTAAAATGCTATCTTATTTCATAAGGCATAAAGGTTTTGTTATTTCATTTCATGGCTATATTTTTGTAAATTAACCTACCTATATATATTTTTAGCGTATTAATTTCTACCAATTACCTAAAGAAAAGCTTTACCATTATACATTTTTTAAATGAGGCGAAGGCTTCTTGACGTTTGACCTTTTTTCCCACTTCGTTTTGGTTTCCACGAGTTTCATAAGACATG
The DNA here is from genome assembly GCA_023313115.1 of Rhysida immarginata. NCBI lineage: Eukaryota > Metazoa > Arthropoda > Chilopoda > Scolopendromorpha > Scolopendridae > Rhysida > Rhysida immarginata. The sequence continues at coordinate 789,355 of JAHWFO010001925.1, forward strand.
AGTATGAATAGTTCATGACTGAACTTATAAAACATTTGAGAAGAGCTAAAGTTGAAACCGAGCTCTTTCTCCTAAGCACCGACTTAAAAAGAATTTGTGAAGCGTATTTTTCCCAATTTCGTCATTCATTTGAAAATTTTAGACATTCAAAAGTTTTTTAAAGTTATTAACATGTAAATGCTAAAGGAAGCCTTAAATGAATGATGATGATGAGCTACTATCAACTATTGATTATAGAACTATTGTTAGTGTTGCGTAAGTCCTACGGTTTTTGCAGGACTGATCAGAGAAGCAATCTTCCTAAGCTCATAGGAGAGCTCGCTTTAATCGCCTTTAAAAATTGTGATTTTGCTCATTTGTATGTTTATACAAGCTTTCCACTTTTAAAAGTCTGAACCGATTTTGAGCAACTTGAAATTTAAGGTTCTCTCTAATCAAAGGGAATAAGCACAGATACCAGTCCGTTTATCTTCGACAATTCTAAAAATTAAAAAAAAAAACTTGTTTAGTAGTACTAGATTGACAAATAAATTGCCATAACAGAAAAAGGTACTTCAATTAAAATCTAATTTTAATAGAAAGATATGTTAAATAGAAATTAAAAATTACATAAAATAGAAAAAGTCTTCTAAAAAGACAGTTATAGAAGCAGACATCGACTGAGGGACGTTAGAACAACCGTTTCAGCACTAACTTAAAACTTATTGATGAGTCATTCTGCGATAAAATTAACCAAAATGAAACTTAGTTTACCATGTTATCTACATATTATTTCAAACCTCAAGAAACTCCTGTACATTTAATTTCACGTTTCCTATTGATGATCTTGTTATTGCACGCTCTGTAATCAAGGAATGATGGCGGACATCGGTTTCCAAGTACCCAATTTCTGAATCCCATTCCTTTCATTCAACTCTCGAGATATCTTAAAAGGGTTTAATGGGAATCTGAGAACGGTTTTAAGTCGATATGTTAATGGCTTTTAAATGTGTAATTATAGGAGCATTTGGGTTTTAAAGTTGTTTTTTTTTTTGCTTTCTTTTCCATTGAATTGCTTAGTAATTTGGGCAAACGCAAAAAAAAGCGTCATATAGTAGAGAATAGGAACTTCATTTTTTTCAGCAATAAAAGTATTTACGTATTCAGAGAACGCCGTGTTTGCAGAGCCCCGCTCTCATTCACCTGAGCGGCTGTTTTGAGTGGTTGTGGGGGTAGTAGCAACGAGGTCGTTCATTGGTTTCCTTGGGGAACCCTTCAGCGAGACACTCGCCACCGATAATGCAAAACAATTCTCTAACGAAACACTTCCACCAGCTGTGGTTTGAAATACTGGGTGCTCTAATGCGCTTTTATTACACTTACACACCTATTAGAAGTTACTTTGCCTTCCTTTCTGGTCGTTCAAGACTTTTGCCGTTACTTATACTTTAAAGTGGGCTCGTAAGAGAAGGCTTCCTTTTAAATTAGATTTTTCGACAACAGATTTAATAAAATACTCGGAAAAGTCTTATTTTCTATGCCTTGAGCATATGTCCAAAAATACTTTGGGATTCGTACTTATTCTTACTTTTCATTTCATGATCGAAATTTTATTACATATTTATTCGGAAGCAACGCAAAATTAAATTTTATGAAGGAAGAACTAGACTCTCTTTATTAAATTTCCTTTGGAAATAAAAAAATTTCAGGTTTTAATCTTAAATTATTTTCTTTGCAACATATTGTCGGGCTTAATGGCCGTAATTAGTTTTCGATTTATAATAATATAAATTTGAAAAAAAAATTAAAATCAAACATCAAATATTAGTTTAATTAAAAAAAAAAGAGCGATGAAGTTGATCAGAAGAGAAATTCAATTAAAAATCCAAATTTTAGTTACATATAGGGTGTATCTGAAACCCTGTCACAAACTTTTAGAGGATGTAGTATGGACTGTTCGAAACATGAACATTGGTTCGAATTTGAACGATAACCGAGATATGAACACAAATAAAAATGCCGCCACTAACATCAACAAGTTAATAACTCTGGTTCTATAACACATAGTATAATGAAGTTTGGGGGAATAATAGGGTACATAGAATTGTGTATACGGCTAAAATTTGATCGAATTCCAACGAGTAGTTTCCGAGTTACGTAGTCAACATCGTAACATGTGATGGTTAATACTCTTTATGAGCTCTTGGTTAAAGTTATTAGGTACACATGTACTGTCTAATCGGGAACATGGGCTATCTATCTGGCTCGAAGAAGCAAAATGATTAACCGTTTACTCACTAAAATTAGATAAAATAGGTATCAAAGATTTTATCTCCATTTTATTCTACAGAATACTTCAATTTGTATTATGAATCCCCACATTTGCATTCGGATGATCTCAAACGGTATTTAGTGGGAACAACCGATATCATAGGCAAGACAAAAGACCTAATATATTTTCTACGTGGTTTATAGTGAACACCAGAAGAGCAGGCGCCAGCCTTAAGGACAACGTAAGGCACATCTGCGGAATAAAATGGAGACTTCAGATTCGGAGTGAGCGAAGGATATCGAAGCTCATCAAAGATACGTACTACCTACTATTCATCAGCTAACAGCACAATACAATGTTGGATCTGTGGAGAGCATTTTGGGACGCACAAGCCAGTATATCTTTGCACGACTGAGTTATAACGGCAGGCACTCTTGTGTGGTTCCTTCCCTATTAAAAGAGAACAGGAAAAAAAGACTTTAGTGGGCGCGTAATCATGAAGATTGGAGTCGATGGTCATTTCCCTAGTCTGATGAGTCTCATTTCCAAGTACACCGGACGAAGAGGCCCTCCAGAATCCGGCATGAGCCGCCTCAGAGCATAGATTCTCTCTGTCTGATGTCAACTATGCAGGCCGGTAGAGGCAATTTGGGGAAGGTTTTCTTGGCAATGCCTAGGTTCTTTAGTCAGAGCTGATCAAAGCCTAATTGGTAAGGAGCATTTAAACGTCATCGCTGATCAGATACAGCGTGACAATTATTGAGCTATATGAAATAAAAAATCAAGTTCTCAAAAACTACTGAGTTCAAAAACTTTATTCAAATGTTAAAATTAGCTACAGATATTCGGATATAGTTTATGGCTGTTCGATATGCTTGCCATCAATAGCTATGATATGGCGCCGAGGAAGAGCAAAATTCTACAAAACTCGCTGAAGTGTCGAGACATCGATGTTTTCGATGACCTCCTAAATGGCTGTTTTTTTAATATTGCCCCACAAAAATGAGTCACAAGGATTGAGATCAGGAGAATTTGGCGGCCAAGCGATTTCCAGTGGCCTCTGGGTACGCCAAAGCCAGAATGCGCTTTCCAAAGTGCTCTTCCAGGACTTCAAACACGCTATTGGTCCGATGGGGTCGTGCTCTGTCCTGCATGAACCACATCTTTTCGAAATCTGGATCACTTTGGATAATAGGGATGAGATCATTTTCTAAAATCAACGAAAAATGAACAATACGAGTGCGCATGCTCAAAAAATCCCAACCTGCCCTGTATTCAATCGCCAAGTTTTAACTAAATCTCGCCACTTGTTCAAAAGTTATAAAGTATTTTTTTCATATAGCTCAATAATTGTCACCCTGTACATGATGGGATCTTTCAACATGCAAGCCGCAATGGCTCTTGATCAATAACAAGTTTTTTATATTGTGGAAATAGACCTAGCAAAGGCTTTTAACACTTCCCCAAGGGCTGAAATCTTAGAAGAACCGGAGTTGAGGAACCAATGTTAGAATTAATAAAAAATCTTTTTACGGATAGGCTGAATATTATGTGGCACGACAATAGATGCTATCAGAGCCCCACGGATAGGGACATAATGCAAGGCTCCGTCATCAGCGTCGCTCTCTTTGCAGCGTTGATCAATCCCATCTTTTCCTTGCCATTATCGGTGAAGACATAAGCGTACGTTGTCGACAATCTGTTAAGTAAAGCTTATGAAACTGCAGATGAGAAAAAAGCCCACGTGGATATTGATTGGGACGTTGGTATCCTAAAAGAACGGTAAGTCGAACGAGGTGTGACAATTAATACTGATAAAACAGCCATAATAAAAATCTCAAAAGATAGATCGTTAATAAGGTCGACGCACAAAATCCTCGAAAGTACCTTTAATAAAAAACTTTAATTTCAGAATCACATTGAAAGTCTAGTGACCCAATTAAATAGAATTACTTTTCTTATGAAAGAGTTAAGACAATTCTTTACTAAAAAAGAACTAATTAGAGTTATTAAATCGAAGGTTCTTCTTAAACTGTTATATGCATCTCCGATCTGGTATTCAGCTCCGAAATACATGTTAATAAAATTAAAGTTAATCTATAATAGGATTACCAACTATCTACGTTTGAATCGAATCTCTTAAACACGAATCTAAGAGAACTGTACAAAGCCTTTACATTAAACCATCATCCAGGACATTTTTTCGTTGACTGGTTAAGGAACTCAACTTACTACATAGCTCCAAGAAGATATCGCCCTGAGGCGCCTTTAGTGATTTCTCCTAGAACTTTCCCCTAAAACGTGATCGAAAGTTGGAGTTCTATCCAGTTGGATATAAGGCAAAATACTGTAATCTGTGAAACATGTAACAATAATGATCGGCATGCTAATGGCCTAGTCTTCAACTGTTATGATGAAACAAATTCAAATCGATTGTTACTATTGTATCCTTTTTTTGTTTCCAAAGGAACGTATAACGTGTAATAATTAATAATAATAATAATAATAATAATAATAATAATAATAATAATAAGAAGCAGCAGCAGCAGAGGAAGATTCGAATTGTCAGCGAGTGGTTTGATGAAAACACGGCGGACTTTGCTGTGATCGAATGACCACCACAGTGATTACCGATCTTTACCCAATTGAACATTTTTGAAACTGGCAGTTCGACAACCTGACTACCAGCCTTCTGTAGAGCTTTAACTGATATGCAAGCCAAATATGCCACTGTATAATGTTTCAGTCACCTTGTGAAATTATTGTGAAACCAGAAGAAATTCAACCAGTTCTGCAGGCACACGGAACCACCACCGTATTCGGTGGGGGGGGGGGCGCCCGCAATAATGGCCAGTGAACTTGTAAGGACGTTTATTTTGAAAGTGGCGTAAGTCCATTTTTACTCTTTAGATATATTTAAGGGTTACACAATAAACGATTACAGTTTCGCCCATCAACGAATTTTCAGTTAATCAAAGCATAAGGATATTTTAAATTATAAACTGCAAATTATGCATAAATAAAAGGTTCACACTGAAATTAATGTAAATTATTTGTTTTCTCAAATGTTTTCCAAAAATGATCTTATACAATTTTCATAATAAACAGACCATATCAATAAAGTTTTTTCTTTCAAAGAGTTAAAGTAAAGAATGAACTTCTTACATCTATTATATTTAAACTTTCAGAATTAGATTCTGTAATATTACATTAGTAATCAAGTCTCCTCAACACGATTTCAAAATGATAGGCAAGAAACCTATTCTTCTTTTTAGAGAAACAAAAATTATAAAGAGGGCTTATTCATGAACTGCAACGTTGAAATGCAGAAAAAAAAGAGGCATAAGAACATTATGGAGTCCATGTCTCACTCTTTCTTATCACCATGTTAAATATTGCATTCTCTTCGTATTTCGAGGAGAAAGAAGAAATGAGAGGAAAGAGGAATAACAAATGTGTGATGTGTTTGCTCGCCCCCACTTACCTATTCCACTCGCTCTGTCGCTGCGAGAGAAGAAAACCGGCCTAAAATGGCTGGGGAAATCTCCTATTCATTGACGATCAGAGTTTGAGAAAGGAAATTGCTTCATCCTTCCAGCATCCTATCCTCGGCACCAAATGGAACCCATTTGATAGGGGTTCATCCCGTTCTAACCAGCAGCTCATTTGTTTTTCCTCCCTTTGCACCACGTGAGAAATAGCCGACGCCATTTTCTATTTCTCTCTTCTTCCTATCCTTTCTTCTGCCTTAGGCCGTCAGTGTCTTGGTTCAAATTGCCCAGATGACTGTGCATTATTATGGAAAAGACGATCGTTGGTGTTTCTTGCTATTACCACATTTAAATACGATAGTCATTAACATTACTTTTAACGCAACATACGTCTACGAATTTAAATTTTCTTCAAAGTTTACGGCGTTGTAATTTTGTAAAAGTTTTAACAAGTACGCCGAAATTCCACTTACTTCCCAAAATCGAACTTTGCTTTCACTCAATTGAAAGTGTCAAAAGCATAATTATAATTGTTATAAAGATTTTTTTACGGACATTTTTTTCTGTGCACGAAAATTCCATCTAACTCAGAAGTTTTCGGCATCGATTGACCATTTTATATAAACTGAGGAACGGAAACGTTTTCCACTCCGTTATTTGCATGAAATGGTCACTCGAAGCTGACAGCCTTCTATGAGCTAAACAGAATTCGTCTTTCTGCAAGGAAAAATTGCCACGTGAAACTGTCTTTAATGTAAATAGAGTATCGAATACTAAGAAAATTAAAGAAAAAGCCCAATGTTATTATTCACAAAAAAGCTTAAGGTTGGTTGGTTGGTTAATTAGTTTTTCGGTACATTAGCTTTTGTGATGTTTTCACTTTTTTATCTTTTTTATCTTTTTTTTGTCCGGGAGAAATAGAAATGCTAATGTCCGCCGCAGCAGTATTCAAACATGCGATTCGACTCACAAGGAAACTGAATATCTGTTAGTAGAAATTAATTTTTTTTACAGTTTCTAAATTTAATGGTTATTAATATCCATTAGAAAAAGCGCACAAAAGCAAAAATAATAAAAACCTAAGAGTCAAAGACCCATAAGTTTTCGATATGCATTAAACCTATTATATGAAATAGAATTTAAAGTGTCTGAATTTTCAGTACCTGAATATTTGAATCTGAGTATATTTTCGCTGATAGAAAAAAATCAATAAATTGCATGCTGCTTTTTAATTGGAAACGTCGACTGGTAATGACACATTCAATTTTTCATGTTATCGCTTTTTCATTTTGTCCTTTTCTCTAGATTTTTTTACAATGAGGATATTTAAGAAAATAAACTTGAAATTTTTTCCTTAAGAAAATAAAGCATGGCATTTTTGTGAAGTTTATAAGTACATTTTAACAATCTTTAGAATAATCATGTTAATTTTTAAGCTTATTATTAATTTTATTTATCATACTCTAATTCGCTAATTTGCAATACTTGTTGGTATACAATAACTCAAATGTCTATGGACATGTAAGCATCAGCTTATCTTAATAAATAAATAATATTTTAACATATTCTTAAGTCATTTTGACTGGTCTAAATAAAACTGAAACAAAATGTCATTTGCAAAGGAGACGATGAATTCTACTATTTCCACAAAGAATTTATTCATCATTTGTTTAAAATTGTTTACTGATTAAAAAATGATATTTTTAAAAGAAATTTCAAGTTATTTCTTTCCGG
>JAHWFO010001925.1:797230-809850 GCA_023313115.1 Rhysida immarginata
CTCGCTATTCTCACACTGTTTAGAAGTTTGGTGATTTATAGAATTAACGCTACTTAAACCTTTTCTTTCTGAAAAATTAATTAAAACAAAGAAATTGTACTTATTCGGAACAAACTTTTATTTTGTAAGATTAATTTATGAAAACTTTTCTATTTAGAAGATCCTTTTAATTGGTTAACGACAGGAGGAATTAATTATATCTTATTAGAATTTATAATTGAAACGAAACGTGAATCTCTGATTTTTCACATCCTAATTTCTTGTGAAAAATTAGAGGAATTTTTCACTACGTTTCTGGAATTAGTATTATTAGAAACGAAGGAAGGAAGAAAAAAAACCCGATTCCATTAATTCATTTGTGAGATTTTTATTCATTCTTTTTCCTTCCATTCCATTAATTCTGTGCTCCCTTTCTACCTAAGAAAAGTGATTGTGAAAATCCAAAAAATCTTGGTTTCCATCTTAAGAAACCAAACTTTCATAGGCTGCTTTCTTTAATTTTTTTTTTTTTTCTTGGCTCCCGTCGACTTTCATCGAGATGGGTTTCACTGTAAATCTCATCTTTGAGGAAAGGAGAGATATCGGAATGGATTCGAATGTATGACTTCTCACCCTTTTCCATAGCAACGATCTGGGTGGGAAGATATCCTCTTTTTTCCTCTCCTTCCCTATCCTAACCCCACCTTCTCTCCTCCTATCCTTATCTACGGTTTGTCAGGGGCGTTGTCTGTAGAGATGGAGAAGTATTGAAGCAAAGGGATTATCGGAAACCAATTGAAGACAGACAAAGGCAGATTTAAATGGAAGGGAGGGAAAGTAGGTTTGCCAACTTACCAATCTTCTCCTCTGCGGGGCTCCTCTGCATTCTCCCCTTTCCTTAATAAATGTCGCTGAGACAGATCGAAACCGGCAAAGAAGCAATTAAAGTTTTTAGTTTTATTACTGGCAATGAATGGCGGTACAGAAAAGAAGGTTTTTAACTGTCGTGAGGAATTACTTTCTCATTAACTGTTGATTATAGGCTTGATTTGTAACCCGTGCATGAATCTTCGGGTTAATAAATTGTGCGGCCGCAACGCAAAAGTCGATAAAGTTTTACTTTAGATGGGAAAATCGGTTTTAACGTAGGAAGGATGCCTTAAACCTTATTTGTAACTAAGCAGGCCCTTTATCTCCTAATTATCATTCGAGAGATTATAGGATATTTTTTTAAATCATGCGCTAATTCAGTTCTTAGTTTTCATTTTCCTCTATATTTTTTCACCTAAAATAGAAGCACTATCAGCGTGTCAAGATTTTTTTCGTACGTAATTGAATATAAAGTAATTTAAAAACTTTTCTGAAAATTTTAAATCGCGTGTCAAAGAGCGCAAAAACGTATTTATGTGTTTGTGTTTTGATAATGACCAAACCCTTTATGCTCTGTTCACTGAAGGAAAAAATATAGATCTATTTACAGAGGTTGAATCAAAAGTAGTGGCCGACTCGGGAGGGGGGTTAGAGTTTGACGAATTCTGGGCGAAGACCATTTACCACAAGGGTATATGGCAGTTTATTAAGAGAAAAGAGTGGGAAGAAACGTCAGTACGAATTTGAATGCCATAGACATTGTGCCACCTGCCTCAGCCAGTGTAAAAATATGGCAGAAAAATTGGTGATATGCGGGCTCCTTCGTCACTATTGGAAAAAGGGGACCAGTGCGCGAGCAGCAGCCGCCGAAATTTGCAGGGTGGAAGGTCAGGGTGTGACCAATGAACGGACAGCACGATGGTGGTTCTCCCGCTTTTCGTCTGGAGACATGGGTTTGGAAGATGCGCCAAGGAGCGGAAGACCCAAAGAAGTGGATGACGCAGTTCTGCGGCAACAAGTGGAAGCCACCCCGGCACCACCACCCGTCGACTAGCGGCGGACATCGGGACATCATAATAGAGTGTGGTTCGGCATCTGTACGCCATGGGAAAGGTCAACAGGAGCTGCCGAGTTGTGCCCCACGAGCTGACGCCTGCGCAAGCACAACAACGGGTGAAGGTGTGTCGTCAACTGCTGGAAAAAATCGAGGTTCTGCCACATCCATCATACAGCCCGAGCATGGACTCTACTTTGAAGATTAGCAATGAGTTGTTCCTGTCTGGTGCCCATTTAAAAGTTTGCGCGGTGATCGGCCACTAAGTTTGACTCAACCTTTGTATTTCGGGATCTTCCATGAAATTGAAATGTGTCATCACCGACGCAGTGAAAATGCTGATCGTAATGGCGATCTTTCGCCATAAGCTATATCATATATTATTTTTCACAGGCGTCCTTATTTACAGCTATGAGTCTAGCCGTACATTTTTAAAATCGGTGAAATATGGGTTGATATGCGTTATAGTAAAGGCTTGTTTGTTGAATATAGGCTTGAAGATCTGTAGTCTATTCTGGCATAGCGGATGCTGAGCATCCTGTCGTCTCTTCATTCTCTGACAAAGCTTTTCGTCTGATTTTACTGATATGGTACTCCCCTATATTGAAATTCCCTAGAAACTTAAACTTGGACAAATTTTTGTCCATTCCGTTAACTTGCATCCTAAAGTAGGGAGCATAAAAATGGGCAAAACTGCAGATTTACATGATGTTAAAGTGCATGTAAAATAACGACCTTACAACATGCAAAATCGGTGAATGGATAATTATAAAATTAGGTAGGGCAGGTATATCGCATTGAAGCCATATAAGTAACGCAAAGTTGTTGCATATTTAATTTACGGATAATATGAGCAATGGAACAGCAGAATAGAAACACACTCCCAAGTTCTTTGGGAAAGTGGCATCAGAAATAGACAGGAGGCCAGTGAAAAATCAGGTATACCTTTGAGAACATGTTACCGAATAATGAAGAAATTGGATTCAGGAGAAGACATCGAACGCAAGGCTGGATCAGGTAGACCCAAGATACTGGAGGCTAATGATCGACGCCGTATTGCACAGTTGGCCGTTCACCATCCACAGATTTAGTAAATGTGCTCTTGCCAAACATGGCCCAACAGATTTCAATGACTGGAAACGTCTGGTAGAAGAAATGTGGGACAATATGTCGTTTGATCTGTTGGAGTCGTTTTTCAGTGACATGCCCGGCAGATTGCAGGAGTGCTTACAAAAACAAAGAGGGAAGATCAAGAAATGATTTTGTAACACACATTATTGTCAAATGTTGCCGGTACATAACGATACCTTATATGTATAGATGTCATGTTTCCTTATATTAAAACGCTTGTTTTGGTTCTTGGCAATTTTTATGCTCCCTACTTTATTTTGTCCTGTTCTTTCTATGCCAGTTCCGATGAATGAATTGAGTAAAGCAGACTCCGTTCTTTAGATTATCAACATAGCGGATTTCCCTCATTTTGTGACAAAAATAAAATTTGTTGAAAATCTTGTTTTCTAGCGATGAATAAGAGGTAAGATACTATTTATTTTGATTTATCAAAGGCTTTCGTTCGATATGGTGCCCCATGCCAGATTGATCTCTAAGTTAAGATGGTATGGGATTGGGGGTTCCTTGCTTGCTTGGTTTTCTTCTTATTTATGTGATCGCTCAGCATGTATAAAGATGGGAAATTTTATTTCTCGTTCTTGTTTTCGCATTTTAAGAGGGGTTCCTCAGGGTAGCTGCCTGGGCCCAATACTGTTCGACATCTATGTTAATGATGTCCTGGCGATGCTGGGGAGCCTCCATGTTTGCAGATGATTTAAAGCTATTCCAGCAGGTTATCACTCGGTCTGATTGTGATATTTTACAGGTCAAGGTTGATACTTTTTCTAAGTGGTGCCTAGATAATGGGCTGATTATTAATAATGGTAAGACTAAGGTTATTACCTTTACTAAGAAAATTAAACCTATTTTATTTTCTTATACTGTCAATGAGACTTTGGTTGAAAGCATTCGAGATTTAGGGGTATTCCTTGACCGTAAGCTAATCTTTGGTGACCATGTGGACAGATTGTGCAATAACGCACTATTTAAATTAGGCGTGATTCGTAACCTGACCTCATGCTTTAAGTGTGGCAATTTTTTTATAAAATTATTTATTACCCTTATTATACCGGTCATTCGGTATGGAATAGTAATTTGGAGGTTTGCATCAAACCATGTCAAGAATAGACTTCATACAGTGTATAGTCTATTCGCAAAACTTTATTTTTACCGCTATATTAGAATTGATATTTACTCCTTCCTTTTCTCAGATCATGCAAGATTTGAACATTTGTGATTGTGTTGACATCTTTCATGCGGAGATTTTAAAATTTGTTGTTAATATTATTAATGGAAAGATTGATAGTCCTTTTTGTTTGGCTTACTTAAACTTTAATTGTAATACACGGTTTAGAAATCGAGAATTGTTTTATATTCCTTGCTTTAATTTTAATTTATTATTCAAAATTTTATCTCGTTTTAATCAACTGCATAATGCTAAGAGTAATTTGGATTGTTTTTATAATATTCTCTTTTATATAATTATATAATTTTATCAATAACTTCATTAATATATACTTATTGTTTTTTTTGTTTTTTTTTTTTATTTTATTTGTCTTTTTGTCTTTGTTCTCGGTGCCTTGGTGGGGATTCCCGTGTGGCACCGAGCTACCTTTATCCTTATCTTTGGTAGCAATAAATCAATCAATCAATCAATCAATCAATCAATCAATATGAATACTATGAACTCTCTTGACGATCTGCAACTTAAGAAGCAATAACTTCCTGCATATATATTAGGACATGGACGATGCCGCAAGAAATCTTCTAATGTCCTGTTTCTCCTCGGTTGTATTCTCTATTGCAACATGATATATGTATAGGAAGGAAAAACCCTCTTGCCACAAAAAAAACATTCGAAAGAAGGAGATTTTTGGAGATCTTAAGCAAATTTTTTTCTATTTTTTTGATCTTGACTTCAGATTTGTATATAACATCAAAAAGTACGTAAAAGTAACAATAGCCACACATGTCCTATCTATTCGGGAACATGGCCAAAACAGCGGTTAAATTTAAACATTTTGGTCCATCGAGACGACCAAATCTAAATTCAAAAATCAAAAAATTAGAAAAAAAAAATTGGCGACCGAACGACCGACTTCGCAAATACAGTAACGATGCTTTAAATTAACATCGTTATGGTAATGCTATATCACGCATTCTCAACTGGTTAAAAACTGTCTTCAATTCCGTTTGTTTCCTAAACTACACTGGTGCAAATGAAAAATAAACACCCAGAAGGGATGATGCCTCATTGCTTGAGATTTTATGTTCAGAGTCTTGCAAGTTAAATACTATGATCACAAGTACAACCTCGTATAACATTGGTTATTGAATATACAAGGTGTCAATTTCTTTACGCCCAAACATTAGAAACATCTATAACCCCTCTCCTTATGCTGCGATGTAAGGCTGAACACTTGTGATGGCAAACATCTTTTTCATACATTGTCTTCAGTTAAGAATTTGAGAAAATAAAAATGTTCTTAATCCAATAAAGAGCTGCTTACGAAAAAAAAATGCGTCAATTAAAAATCGTGAAATTCTCTTACATGACCACATTTCATCATCACAGTGTTAATAAGAATAGCTGTAAGAAATTCACGAAACCTCTGCAATCATTGTAAACTCAGTATACGATGAAATAATTTAGCTTCTCATTTAACATGTCAGCATCTTATCTTGTACAGAGGGTAGATTATCGCAGAACGATAATCTGCGGCACTTTCTCCTTCGAGGGAGTTTTGCGCCATCCCAGTAACTAACGACTGCTATGAGATGACAGTAGCAGCCGGGACTGACGGCTTAATGTGCCCTCCGAAGCACGGAGGGTTCATGATGGAAGAGCTGCTGGCGGACGAACAAACCGGTGGCTATCACCAGCTGCTGGACATCCAGCACTGGTCACTCAGCAAAAGGGTCTGACTAAAGTCCCCCAACAGCTGTGCTCCAAATAGCCGTCCCACCCAGCAGAGGTCTTCAAGCCACTGGCTGACACCCAGCCAGCAGCTGGCCGCGCCTGAATTGCTTAACTCCATCGATCAGCGAGCCAATCAGGCCACGGCCACCCTAACATGACAGCAGAGAGCCGGCTCGTTGGCCGAGAGCGTTAAGGCTCAGATCTTGCCGCTCTCCAAACAAGCGAGTCGCGGGTTCGAACCCCGCCGGGGGCATGGTTGTTTGTGTTTGTCCCTTTTTATTATCATCCTGTCATCATTTTCTTCCATACTCTGGAACTAGCAATTCCAGTTTTAAGTTTGAATCAGGTATATACCGATTCCCCCTTTCAAATTTCAATTAACACAAAAACATGATAGGAAGTTCTCGTGGTCCCTAGATGGCCAATCCAATAAGAAGAAATGAGAGCATAATTTCGGATTTCCTTTAGTAGTTCCATTTCATGTACTGAGTAGGGCAGTAAACAATCTGTTCGAAGTATTTTCACGATCCGAGCTAAGCAAATTTCTTGGAAATTAATTTCGAGTGAAGTTTTTTTTTTTTTTTAAATTCCACTATTTTAAAAATAATGAATTTTTTATTCCTTTGCCTCGCCTGAGAAATAAATCTGTGCTTCTTCGGGTTTTTTCCGATGTTGAACTACTTCAACATTCCGCGACGCATCGCCCAGGCACCCGAATCATGTTTCACCGTTCTCAAGCGAAGATTAGATGAAGCGTATTCCGCTGACAAGATTATTCTGCACAGCAATATTATTTCTTTAATAATTAATGAATTCATTATTTTTTAAATTTTGGTGTCATTTTTATTTCAAGCTCGATCACCGGTTTTATAGTTAAATGTGAAATATGGTTATCTTTTTTAATAACGAAATTTATTTAATTAAGCCAACGAAATGATTGAGCGCACGATGGCACCGGTTTCTGATTGGCCATTTTAGAACTTCCTATTACACGCTCATTTATTTATTATTGAACAGGATAAAAGAAAGCCTTTACGACAGACTAAAAACCCTGAAGCAACTAGAGGCTAAATAATACACATATAAACATTTACGATAATTTTGTGTACGTTATTATTTCTTCCAAATATTATTCACTGCTCAAACATTGAATTGTGTTAAATCCTAAGGATTAGCAGACCTGAGCGTACGTCTGCGAAGACGAAAGATCCGTGATCATTCAAAATAATTGAAATGGAAATAAGTGGATAAAAACACGCAAGAGCATTCGTTCATAATACCGGCTATATTGCATGAGAATTCCAGACGTTGCCGCGTCGGCCTTATCACCAACCAACCTTATAAACAGCTCGATTCATTATACTGGAAAACGACGAGAATTCTCCGAAATATGCTTCTTCTTGCTGAAACGCGCCATTACCGCTAAAGTTATTCGTTTCTCGTTTTTGAAAATACGTATTTCATGAAGGTGGTAAGTAACTACAGTATAATTCCAAACGATGGGGACAAACTTCGGGAGGCGATTCCTGAAAGGACGAGGAACAAAAATGATCCTGTGAACATATGTCTGGAAATTCCGCGATAGTTGCCACAAATGTTGTTCACGACATTATAATTCTTCAATACGAGATTGTGATATTTCCCACTGCATCTGTAATTTCTGTCGACAAGCAATCCGCTTTCCTAGATGTACCGCTGGCAATACGACGAGCCGTGTGGATGCGGTATGATGGTTGGTTGGTTTATTAGAAATTTTGGCGTCGACTACTAAGGTCATTTTGCGCCTTTTACACAAGTTATATCAGTACGCAGCCCAAGACAAACACAAACATCCATGCCCACGGCGGGATTCGAACCCACGACCAGGCGAACTTGAGAACTAGAAAGCCTACGCCCTAGTTCTCTCGGCCATCTGGAACTCCAGCTCACATAATCGCATCGATTCGCCAAAATTTGAACAACAGCAGGTGGAACGGTCGAGGGCTTTCTGTCGCACGGCCCACCCATGTACCTCCTAACCCCCGATATTTACTTGTGAGGGTATCTGAAAACTGTCGTGTACGTTGAGCTGATTCCTGAGGCCGGACTATTTCCTTGTCTCCTAGACAATCATCAAAATCATTTTCTTAAATCTTTATTTTAACAAAATATGCCCGTCCTGGGTGTCTGCAAATCCGACCTATTGCCCACCAAATAAGTGTTAATTGTGCAGAAATTAAAGAAACCATTTTCGTGGGCCTCCAAATCTACAGTGATAAAAAGTGAACAAAGAAATGCGTATTGATAGCGCAATCAATTTTAATTGATGCTAGTGGATTACCGGTTAGAAATAATTAATGGTGAAGTATAGAATTACAAAAGATATTCGTAAGCGAATCCTGAATTTATTCCTTTGTCCATCCTGAACACTACAGGCTGCTAATAACGAATTTAAAAGGTTTGTGCTTAGTATTTGAAAGATATCATTGTGGCCGATGTACGATATTATTAAACCACTCATACTGAAAGCAGTGGTTTAATAATATGTAGTAAAATTGGTAAATAGATTTTATGCATTAGGACGTTTTTCTTTAAAATATATTGAATGCTGCATTTTAACTTATTTTTCAATTTATATTGTTTAAAAATGACACAACATGGCTATAAACCCAATGTTAAAGCACCTGCTCGATTCAAAATAGGCAAGTTTTTTAAAGTCATTTAATCTAATTTCGAAACATACTTACATCATGTTAAAATGGAAAATAGAATACTTTTCTTTTCTTTACAAGAGTATAAAAGAAGGCGATATTTTATTAGAAAGCCTGCAGTCTTCGTAAATGTATCCCAAAATATTTGAATTTTCATTTTCAGAGAAAAAAAAATTGAAATTTTCATTTTTGTTATTTTAGAAATCATTTCAATTTTTTGTTTTCATAAGTATGAAATTACGTATTTTTATGAAAATGGAAATGTAAACAGTGCCATAAATATGAAGTAAACAGCATTTTTTATAAACTTATTCTCTACAACTAAAACTTTAAAAGCTTTTTTTTCTCTTCCCTCAGGGTTAAAAGAGAGGATAAGTACAGCGAAGCCATTAATCGGATTTTGTGGGAAACTAGACTAGGTAGACAATGAATCAATTAAATACAAAAAAAAAAAAAAGGCAAAGAGAAGAAATCAATAATTCGCTAGAGAACAAAGTAAAGAGTAGATTTCGATCATATTTCGTCGAACAGTTGGATATATAATACGTCTTTGTTTCCCCGTGGCTATCTTACTGATTATATCTTTGCATTATCATTATGCCGAAGTTGTATTATAATTCCCCGCCTTTACATTATAAACTTTAATAATTTATTTTAATCGAGTTTAATCTCTAGCATTTATTTTCAAAAATAAAATCGGATGCTATAAAAAGATTAAGACTAACTAGCGTAAAAAACAAATTATTTTTTTTAAAAAGCATTCCAAACCTCAGTAATTAGATGAGCATTCGCTATATTATTTCTTTTTATGATGAAAAAGTAAAATAAAACAACCCGACCATTCTGAATAAGAGCCAGAGAGAGAATTCCTATCGATTGGTGAGAATTGTGGTTTTGTTTTTGAAAATAAAAGAAAATATTATTTACTAACAAATGCCTGGAAGTTTTATCATATTTAAAGCAAATCTAATTACATTCGCAAATATGAATTAATACTTAATTAGAAATTAGAAAAATAGATATTATTAAATTCACAAAAATCAGGCTTAGTCTGTGATTTATCATTTATGTAATTCCAAATCTATAGGTTAACCTGCAAAATTTGCAAATTCAATTTTACATCCTTTCGAAAATAAACTCAATTTTAATACAGAATCGAAATTGAATATCTTGAAAGCTTTGAAAGCTTTTCTTTTAGATTGTAATCACTTTTTAGATCTTCCGTCGGCAATAAATGTATAATATTATCCAGTCTTCTCAGGAATTCTTTTTTTTTTTTTTTAATAATAAATTACCGGAGTCATAAAGCATTAACTTTTTTACTTTTGTCTCGGTGGATTCGCTACCTGATTTACAAAGATTGCTTTGAACAGGGGAATGATTTTCTCGAAGCTCTTCGGAGAGCCTTTCTTACGGAGACAAAAATAATCTATCGTTTCCCCTTATTTTTCGACTCTGGGGAACGGTAGAAGTGCCATCCAGTCGAGGGGACGGAGGTGAAGATGATTCAGTGGAGAGGTTCCTGTCAAAACGGTTTGAATCACTGACGCCTCGAGTGATATATCGGTTCGGTTCGATCACCCCCTTGAAACTTTTGATTTATGATGCCGTCAGGAGAGATTCCACTGGTTAAAAATAATTCCAGCAGTTTAAAAGAACCAAATATGCTCGTGGGATGTGACTCGTGCAATTCTGTGGGGAACAGCGTATCCAATTTTTTCATATAATTAGAAGAACTAGTTTATTTGTAACAGCTACCCCGTGCTATTCAGAGCGAGAAAAACTTAATTATCCAGAGCCTTACAATTTATGTGGTTTTATTTTATTCAAATCATACTTACTTGTTCAATAATAAATCATTGTTTTGTGGAATAATCGCTGCATAACAAGGCTTATTTTTTAAAGAATATTGTTAAAACTAATTTAGGAATTCTTATAATATTTATTACTTTTTATATTTATCGTTTTAAGGACATAGGTTCTTTTAGGCAAAAAACAAAAATAAATCGATATTATCAGAAAAAATGGAAGGAAAAATTCCACGAACCTGGATTCGAACCAGGAACCACGGGTATCACGCTTTAAAAAACATCTACGGTTTGCAACTTCTATTTAATTCTATTATGGCAAATTTTACGTTGAAAATAAAACTGATATATTCTGATGTTTATAGTATTCATTTATTCCTTCCAAACATTCGGCAACACTGCAATTCCAGAATACATGTTGGAAAGCCCATTGGATGCGCTTTGGAATACTGACATTTCGTTACAAGACAATTCGCTTCTGCGATATGCCGTGACAGACGGCTCGTTCCAAAAAATTTGCGAGGCTCTACAGTTGAGCACAGTGTTAAATTCCAACTCGTTTCCCTATTTTTGTCGAAATCGAAAGGACATAATTTTCGTTTCATTTTGTTTTTATTACATCTTACTTTATTTTCGGTAATAGTTCCTCACTTAATTTGAGACCCAATGATAAATCAAATTTCAATTACCTTGAATTTCAAAATATTAGAATACGCATAAAAAATCAGTGGTTTTACAAAAATTGATTTATTTCTTGCATTACATTATGTGTAAAAGTTTTTTTAAAATAGGCTTAAAATGATGTGTCTTAGTTTTAAACTTCAAATAAAATATTCAAGATAACTGTTATATTTTAAATTGTAAAAAATAATAATAAAATTCATATTATTAGAATATTACAAACCACTGTTTTAAAATATTAGAATAAATTAGATGAACGTTCAAAAAACAATGTAAAACAAACACATTATAATTCTGAATTTAATTCTAATATTTCGAGCATCATCTTTTGCTTCAATTACTCTGGTCGGCATCAAAATCCTCTCTGTAAAAATAATGGTTTATTCTTATAGACTTTATACTACTAATTCCAAATATGGCAATTAAATTGCTATATCACGTACCATTTTTTGGGAGGGGGGAATGGTTGCCGTTAAAGTGAAAATTTCCTACATTCGCACTTAAACTTTTTTCCGGATAATATGGGCGCAGTTTCTGATGAATATGGAGAAAGGTTCCTCCAGGATATAGCTCAAATTGAAAAGCGATACAGAAGGTAACATGAAAATTTCAAGAATGTCTTGATACACGTCAAAGTTAATCCTTCCCCTTAGCACATACAGCTTCCCAACACCTTCTCCTGATAACATTCCCACACCATAACTAACGTCGTAAACTTAACGGATCGCTTCATACAGCATTTGGCGAAGACTTCGTCTCGCAAGCGCAACACACACATGGACCTTTATGTCTATGACTCCCACACTAAACACAGATTCATCACTAAAGAGTACTGCATTCCAATCATCTTGCCCCCAAAGTTGTCGTCCTTTGCACCATTTCACCCTGTTTGACGTTGCTTGGCTGAGAGCAACTGTTTTATTTAAGGAACTGTTGACTGGAACTTCAGTTGTGTAGACGCCTCAAGATTGTTGACCGAGAAACGTGAACTTCACATGCAATCTACAATGTATGAATGACTTCTTAAACGGTTTCTTTTAACAATACTCTGTAGTCGTCGATCATCCCGGTACCCGGTCATTTGGCCGACGGACATTTGGCCGACGGACACTTGGCCGACGGACATTTGGCCGAACGGACATTCGACCGAACGGACATTTGGCCGAACGGACATTTGGCCGAACGGACATTCGACCGAACGGACATTTGGCCGAACGGACATTTCACCGAACGGACATTTGGCCGACGGACATTTCACCGACGGACATATGACCGAACGGAAATTTAACCGACGGAGAAATTCATTTAATGAAAAAAAAAATATTTTCAGGAGGTTATTTCGTATAACAAATCTTATGAGACAAATCTGTTTAATTCTTTCTACTAAGCAAGCATATTGTATGGACCTATAAAATTATTCTTTTTTGTATGTCTTTTTAAATAAATGTTAGTTTTCATATTGTTAGGTAGGTTAAAATGGGAACCAGACAAAATGCAACTAAGGGTCT
>JAHWFO010001925.1:810250-849277 GCA_023313115.1 Rhysida immarginata
TAATGTAATTTTTTCGAAACTTAATTTTCGATCATTAATATAATTTTCCATATCATATAATAATATATATAATAAAATATAGTTTCGTTCAAAATACGTAGCTTCATAATGAAAAATAATTATTTACATCAATATAACAAATCATATTGCCCTCCTCCAACCATCCCTGTGGGCCATGGTTTTTCGATGAAGTGGGGTGTACCGGATACTATCCGATTAAGAATTTTTATGTCCCCTCATAAAGCAGAACAGAATTTTTTAATGTGTATGAATAATTTTTTAATACACGATACTGGTATCAAATATCGCCCATCACTAATGAGTATCTCATTTTATAGAAGTAAAATATTCATTTAAAAAGACATAGAAGAAAGGACTTGATATTATTAAATAATACAAGACCCTTAGTTGCATTTTGTCTGGTTCCCATTTTAACCTACCTAACAATATGAAAACTAACATTTATTTAAAAAGACATACAAAAAAGAATAATTTTATAGGTCCATACAATATGCTTGCTTAGTAGAAAGAATTAAACAGATTTGTCTCATAACATTTGTTTTACGAAATAACCTCCTGAAAACTTTTTTTTTTTCCATTAAATGAATTTCTCCGTCGGTTAAATTTCCGTTCGGTCATATGTCCGTCGGTGAAATGTCCGTCGGCCAAATGTCCGTTCGGCCAAATGTCCGTTCGGTGAAATGTCCGTTCGGCCAAATGTCCGTTCGGTCAAATGTCCGTTCGGTCAAATGTCCGTTCGGCCAAATGTCCGTTCGGCCAAATGTCCGTTCGGCCAAATGTCCGTCGGCCAAGTGTCCGTCGGCCAAATGTCCGTCGGCCAAATGACCGGGTACCGATCATCCCGGGGTGATGTAGACCGTTTTTTACCAGTACGTTGACGGTTATTTGATTACACAGTATCTTCAGTATGCATTTTTAAAACTCTGGAAACATTTGATTGAGAACAGTTAGCCTGTTGAGCTATATTCTTTTGAATTAACCCAGTTTTGTGAAGAGCAATGATTATGTCCTTCAAGGCAGATGAGATATCAGCTTTGCGACCCAAGTTTCTATTGAATGTGTACAAAGTTACTAAAGTTCTTTGCTTTTATACATTACTAGCTGATAACCCGGGACTTTATTTATCTTCTTGTTGGGTTGACCTGCTTCAGATTAAAATGATATCAATCTTCACCACTGGGGAAGTGGTTTGTAATATTCTAATAATATGAATTTTATTTTTTATAATTTAAATATAACAGTTATCTTGAATATTTAATTTGAAGTTTAAAGCTGAGACACATCAGCTTAAGCGTATTATAAATATTTTTATGCGTATTCTCATATTTTGGATTGTGGTTGTATCATAGTTAGGAATTATAATCGAATTGGGAAACTGTAAGATTCTAAAATTGTTTAAAATATTTAAATTAGTTTTTTTTTTATTTTATACTTGAAGTTGGAAAAATCAAATTTTCATTGTTTCAACAAGAAAAAAGCACGACTTTAGAAATTTTTTTTTCAATAATATGCGATGGTTTTTAAATAGGCTGATGATAGATTAAAATGATCTTACATTCACGCTTTATGTTAAAATGTGAATGGTTTTAGGGTATAAATTTATGATTAAATTCGTGGTACATTCTTGGTACATTCGTGGTAATTCTTTCGTAAGCCTCGCAAATTCTTCGGAACGAGCTGTCTCTGTCGCGAAGTGCCTTGTAACGAAATGTCGGTATATCCCATGCGCTTTTGACATGCAGAATAAATAAGACAGAGCGCGTTCGCCTGCCAACATCGAGGCGAAATAGCCAATTGTAATTTGGGGACGGATAAGACCGTGTCGTTTAGCATTTTGAAGATGAACAGTTATTGCGAGAAAAGACCTGCGGAGATAGTGAGCGATTTTGGGTGCTAACTTACCCGGAGCTTGAGTCACGTGATTTAGGAATGTTTGTACCTGCGCAGAAAACTTTACGCGCTCTATCTTATTTCTCCTTTATGGCTCCTGACTGCCTCCTGTAAATTAATCTAGGTCAGGAGAGGAACGTATACAAAATAAAATACAGATTGTATCAAACAATACGTTTACAAACTTCCATAGGGCCGAATATCATTAGAAAGTTTACGTTCAACGAGGTTTGAGGTACAATCCATCAACGAAAGTTTGTAACCAACCAGATGGCATTGTGTTGCCATGGAGACTTGTTTACATTTGTCATTTGTGCACATTTGTAGTTAGCCTGTCTTCAACGTTTCATTTGTGAGTTAACTGAAAGGTGTTCCGTTTAATCATAGCAGGATATCCATCTCGTGAGCAAGCAGATATGATTTTTTAAGTACGGGAGCATTCGACAGCGTCTGGGATTATTTGAACAGGTCTTGAACAGAATTCCTTTCTAAATTATTTTAGCTGTTATTTACATACATTTTGGTCTTATCATTTTGTGCTGCTTCATTTAACATTTGTCCTCTTGTGTGGGCGAACTTCTGTTATGGAAACTTTTCTCACGACTTCCTGATTGTCGATTTTTATGAACGAAATACACGAACTTCAGAAACTAAGCTATACTCCTTTGTTTCTTTCCACCTTCTAGCCTTGTTCTACTGTCCAATGAACTAGTTAGTTTTCAGGTGGAAGGTTGCATTTTGTTACGTAACGACGTACAACGCAGCGATGTAACCTACATGAAGTGTAGGCGTGGGAGGCAAGATTCTTATTTCTGCTATATATACATTAAAATAAATTAAAGAGGAAAATTCTTAAAATATTGCAGTCATCCCTCAGCCTCTAAGGTTTAGTAGTATCTTTTTGGAGAAAATCATGCAGAAATGCTATAAATGGTAGCGAAAATGAAAATGATTGAAGTAATGTATAGAGAAAATAAGCTACCTGCAGCATTACCCCTGAGAGGAAATAAGAAAAGGCGAAAGGAAGCTGAAATCTGAAGGCAAAAAGGTTTGCAAGTCTCGCATAAAAGCGCGCCGAAACGCAGGTCAAGCTGACGGGGCAACAGCTGCTCATCACTTTAGTAAGTTCTCACCAAATAGAGAAGCCAAGTTTAATGGTAAATTCTGTGTCATGAGAGCGTTCTTCTGACATTTTCAAGGGAACCCCTTGTTCTTTTTCTCGTTTATGAATTTATCCTTCACACTTGATTGAATCCAGAAAGAAATTATGTTGCATTCACCAGGAGTTCTTTAAGAAGTTTTTAAAGTGAATAATAAGTTAATCTGCTCAAACGATCGTCCTAATTATTTATTTCTTCATTGTTTTCGAAATACTTTGAAGATAAATGAAATTATTACGCTATAGACGACCAATGGTTTATCTATTGGGCTAATATATGAACTCCCAGATGGCTTGAAGCTGGACTGCGAGGATGTGTTCCCATGTAGCGTGTCCATTTGACATAAGACCAAATAAAACAGAAATTTTCAGATTTGGTGAAGATCCAGGGAACATAGAAGAGTTCAGTGGCATTCTCTGGTATTCAGGGACGAGTCCTGTTTTTGTTTCTGGGTAATCAGCTGTTTGTAGATGCATTGGTGAAAGGGCAGATCTACCATTGATCTTCAAGAAACAACACTTCTCCAACCCCTTGGATTATATTTTAGGAAACCATGATAATTCCAGGAGTTCTGACAACAAGACTGATTTAGTTATTTTTCAAGGAAGAATGACGACCTATCACTGTGTAAAGAGTGATAACGCTATCATCAACACCCTTATGAACATGATACCAAATGGTATATTTCAACAAGACAAAGCATAACCACTCTCGGCAAATTAAACCACACAAGCTTTGAGGAACACACGGATTTTAGACTGGCTTGCCTATTCTCCTGACGTGTTTTTCTTAGAGCATGTTTCGTATGCCATGGGAAGGTGTTTGCATTCATAACAGCCTCCAGGTAGAAATCTTCAAGCATGAAGGAAAATCTCTTAATAATTTACAAATATTTTGCTTTAATGCCATCAAGAGTTGGCATAATGGAGATGCCTTTTGCGTCGTTTCAAATAATATGAAACTTCAGCATCTTGTTAATTGACATTTCTTTGGTGATTTCAATCACCGCTTCATGGTTTACCACTTTCTATTTTTAGGGTGTGTTTAAAGATTAAGAATATTTTAACGAGTGGGCTGATATTACTGTTATTGACTGATATCTGCAACCGAAAGTGTTCTAGCTAACATTAGTTTATCTTGGCTTAAATAATCAGATTGTCAACAACACATCATTAATCATTGCTGCAGTTGCAAAAGTTAATGGATCCTTGACAGATAAAGATTAATCAACCTTTAGTAGTAAGGAATAATATTAGGCCAGAAATAAGAGTGTACTAAAAATGAAAACACGGATATAAGTTTACATTTGGCTTTTTATGCCGATTTTAATACTAAATGTCATCCGCACTGTCATCTATACATTAGTAGGTACGCAAAATATAAATTGATTTTGAATAAAATTGAAAAAATAAACTGTACTTCGAAAAAGTTTTGAAGTTATCGAAGCTTTATAGTGAGAGGGCACATATTTAAAATGTACATGAGGGCTGGAAAAACCCTTCAGAAAATTTAATCTTCTTGGATTTTGTTGGCGAAAGAATCTTTGTTTATTCCTTTTAAAGCTTTGGGGCGATCTCGCTTTTGCCTTTGTAGAACAGCAAAAGAGATCGACGAATAGAAAGGAATAAACCAAAGATGTCACTTAATCGATGGCGAAGTTTTGACTAAATAACCTCAGATTCTTAGGAAAAAAAAAAAAAAAAAAAAAAGCCTCCTTTTCATCTAATTTTTGTGCATCTATCAGTTTATCTTTTATGTAAACCGCAGACAGGTTATTTTTCCGACTTCATGGATTGGCTCAGGGCATGAAAATATTTACGCTGCTATACCTCGAGGAAAATCATTCAAAAAGGAGCATTAGCCTTATTTTGTCTTGGGTTTTTTCTTAAACATTTTCATTGAAATGAAAGGGATGTAGATAAAAAAGAATGCACCTAAAATGAAAAAAATAAGATTCAAAAACTATAAACCTTTATCCAGAATATGCTAAAAAAAGGAAAGTCATTGCGAAAATTGGTAAAATATTTATTAAAAACGAAGATAAAATTATCTAAATAATTAATTCATTCAATGGAAACAATCTATAAATAATCTATAAATTTGGATAAGGTTAAATTAGGAAGGTGTATATTGAAAGCAGTGAAGTAAGTTTAAAAAAATGCTTCTCAAAGTATTAAGAGGGGCCGGTTGAGATACTGGAGCATTCGCCTAAGGCTCTGCGCATCAAAATGCTTCACAGTTTGCAGCCTGATAATAACGTTTTATTTTGTTGTTTTCCTTTTGCTGCAGGCCCTGCAAAATCAGTTTTATCAACATAAATTTACTTCTCTACCACAAGATGAATTTGAAGAGTTTTTGTTAGCACTCAGACTAATTTCAGTAATCTTATTGGTTTGGTTTTCGAAAACTGTTTAGGTATATGGATAACCATAAAGAACAAAATGTTGCTTTTTTATACTAAAAAATTTTGGAGAGCAATTATTCGAATAACTATGGAAAATTGGTGTCATATAATGGGCTCCCGTCGTGTGACCCGTATTTATTGTTTGGATCTCCTTGGTTAGACCGTCGTAAATTTCAAGTTTCGTTGAAATTTATTTAGCTATGAAAAATAGAACTGTTTTGAGATAAGTTTTAAGAATTCGCCTAAAAGACTCCCATATTGTCGTAAATTTGTTAATTCGACTTGGAGAGTTAAAGGTTTAGGTTGCTAGAACGAACTTAACAAAACTGTCAGTTTTTTTTTTGATTTATGAAATCTTCGTTGAATTTAATTTGAAATATGGAGTCCATCCATAAACAGTTCCAAAGTGTTCCGAGAGATTTTATTGACGCGTGTTTACGTATGGCAGTATTTTGCGCTGCATAGAGCTGTAGTAAGGTTTATCGTGATAAATGTGATAAGTAGTAAGCAAGGACACGTTAACAAAAGTTTTAGATTAGGCGATAAACTGTAGGTCGTCTCTTAAGGATACAGATAAAACAATTAAAAGAAAGAGGTAGATTAAATAAATTCATATTATTTCGTACTTTGACCCATATGTAGTATATATTTTATAAAAGTATTGGTGCACTTTCGCATTAAGAAAAATTTAAATGCTGCTGTTGAAGCGTTACATTGACAAGTTCGCCTTTTATCAGAGTCAGTACGTTATTGTATAAAGCCGGAAAAAGACTGCTATCAGCCAATTTTATCTGTTAAAATTTAAGATAGTTGTTATTGAAACTAGTTAAATTGATGTTTGTTGTTCTAAGAACCAACACGATAGGATGTTACACGAGATAAAACGTTAAAAATTTATGATGAATGAAATGCACAAATTTCTTAATTTCAATCTAACTCCGTGATTCACACAATAATTCTTTCATACTGTCAATTAATGTGTGATATATTCGTTCACAACATACTTTCAGTAATTTTCTGGGATTATTTAATTCTTTTTTTTTCCTGGCTTGAAGTCAAACTCGTTTGAAGCTACTGATGTAAACTAAAATGAAGCTAACATTAAAGGGAAGAAAATTAAATTCCGTTAAACATGCAGAAAGAGAGAAAACTCTCAAAAGAAGAAAAAAAGGAAAATAAACGTGAACTGCAAAATCTTGATTTATTTTAGGAACTGAAAAGAAGAAGAAATGGAGAAAGTCTGAAGGGCTGTCTGTCTTATTTTCGAGGCTTCTGAGCAGATTTCTTTTGAAGTCTCCGTCGACATCTGGTTAAGCACATAACCTCGAGGAGTCGCGAAAAGTGTCATAGTTCAGGATTTGGAAAAACAAACGTTGACAGACAAGCAATCTTGTTTTACACGGCGTCGCCCGAAAGAAAAAAAAAAGGGAAAGGGACTCTATAAAAAAATAAAAGAAAAGACGAATAAGGGGAAAGCATTGAATTTTGCGCGATGAAAGGGCTGCTTTGAAATATATTTATTCAAAAAAATGAAGACTTGTAAGTAGAAATGAACTCTTTTGTAGAAGACCAACAAATAAAGCCATATAGAATTCAGGTTTGTTGAGCTGTGAAATAAAATGGATGTCATTTCACTGACCAAATAACATTAAACATAAATAAATTTCAAATATTGCTTATTCATGAATTTCAAATTAAAAATTATTTTTAGCTACTGTACATTTTTCTGTAAACTGCAGATATTTATTCAAAGAAACGTTTGAATGCTTAATAAATATGCTGTTTACAAGCAGTATGGTGGAGTTGTGTAATATCCAATTCGCATTACGAGTTCTAAAGGGTTGTCAGATATAGGGGAGACTGGGGGCAGGTTGAAGCATTGAAGTCTGGGTCCGTGTGCAAGAACTTAACTGGAAAAATCACTATAGTGAAACACATTAAATCTTACAAATCTCGTTTCAGCTTGAATGTGGTTCTAGTAAGTGTCATAAAAATAGCATACACACAAAGGAATCATAAAAAGAAAAAAAAAAAGAAAATTATAAATACTTACAGAGTGTGGCCAATAATGTTTGGAAACAAATCTGAAAATTCATAGAGCCTCCTGCTGCATGCAAATTATGTAGCCTTGATTTCCCACGTGTTATGCTGTTTCAGTGTGAGCATATGTAACCATACCGCGGCCGAGAATTAACCTCCAATTAAAGGGAGAATTATCAGATTTTACGACAGAAATGGTCCACATCTGAAATTGCAAGCAGTCTAACCGTGTTGTAAGTGCAAGCACAAGCTCAAGGATCAGAACGGAAATGAAAACCCCAACCAACAAACCTCTGACAGCTACAAAACGGAAGAAACAATTGGGACCTCCACAAGTGGTTCCAGCATCAAAGTTGAAAAGGCTCAAGAAAATGGCCAAAATCAGACAATCTTCCTAGTCAGCGAACTACGGCCCGATTGCTGCATCTTCGTAGAACAGTACCATCTGCGGAAAACATTCAACCTGAAGCTACGGAAAGGTTCATGGGATGTCACCGACCAACATAGAAAAACGACGGCAAATATCATGTCCCCTGTACCGTTATTTGCTGAAAAATGACAAAAATTTCATAACCACAGATGAGGCCTGGTTCTATTCTGTCGGATGGCAAAGGTCAACCACGAGTGTATTACGCTACCAAAGGTGTGCCGGTTTCCCGAAACACCGTCTTCAGGAAAGCGACACATTCAAAGGGCGTTATAGCATGGGGAGGTATTTGCTACAACGGCAAGACAGCACTGCGGTTTATCGAGCCTGGAGCCAAGATAAACTCACAATATTACCTCCAGAAGATCATCAAACTTGTGACCAAGGATACCCCTCGATTATACCCCAACGGCGGGGCGATCCTCCATCAGGATTCAGCACCTTCCCATGTGGCACGGAACACGCTGCAGTTTCTGGATAGCCAGAAATTCTCATACATATCTCCGGAAAAGTGGATGCCACACTCCCCGGATGCGGCTCCGATGGATTTCTTCGCCTGGGGTTACCTTAAGCAGAGGATGTCACACCGTACAGCAGAGATTCTAGTCGGGATTAAAAACGCGCTGCGGAAAGAGTGGCTCAACATGCCGCAGGAACTCACCAATAAGGCCTTGGTGGCATGGCGAAAGCGCTGCAGGCAAACCTACTATAAGGGATAGCAGATTTGAGTAACTGTAACGTTCTACCTCTTTCCATTCAACGGCAATAAATAAACAACTTTGTTTCAAAACATTATTGGCCACCCTCTGTATTTCAGAGATCATCTGGCATTTCTTGCTGAATTTATAAACATCACAGTACAAAATAAATCTAAAGAGTTCAGTTATTTGAGTAATTAAAGTGTTATTAGGGGATAAAGCCAAGAAATCTTATAATTTACCACAGGATCGTATAAAGTTTCATCAACTCCTATCTCGAAAAAAATTTTCTTTTAAAGATACCTAGGTAGGGAATTTATGTATTCCACTTACTCTTTGAAAGATTTTTCAAGCTCTGTATTTCCCATTAAAACTCAGTATGGTTCGAAGTTTGTTTTATATGGATTTAATAAGTGATGAAGCTGCCTGTAAGGTCATGATTTTATTTTGCAAAATTGTATTCAAATGAAGCGTATTCGTGCTCGTTTTAGCAACAACACGATGCTAATTCCCCATAATTCAATTGTTTCAAAATGGTTGATGCAAGACCTGAACGAGACTAAACGCTCATTTTAATAATTCATTTGTTCCAGTGAGCGCTCAATTTAACAACGTACCCTGATATTCATTGTAAATTTTATAAGAAAAGTACATTCCCTTTATACTTAATTAAAAAGGAATTTGGTTTTAAAAATAAAAACTTGATTTTGAGAAAATATGAACTTTGAAAATATTTTTTTTATGATCACCGGGACGAATCTTTCGGGAATAAAATTTTATAATTTTGCAATTAATTTTTTCAATGACATGGTAAAAATTTCCATTTTTTATATTTATACTTGTTTTATACGAATAGAATCGAGGCTCTGATCAAAGTTTTTTTTCCTTCTTACTCGACCTCGTGATGGATATGGCGGAGCTTGGCCTTGATCCTGCGCTCCAAACTTTTACATTTTCAACTTCCTAGCCGTTTTCGAATACCTTCTGTTTTAGAATAAAACAATAAACGTTCGATAAGCCAAAGCTATGGTGAGCTGAGACTATTTCTGGCCAAAAGATGTTATCACCTTCTGGATAGGCTTTTCTGATAAAAGAAAATGGTAGCTTTCTATTGCAGTCTTTGGAATAAATTTCAACGTTCGCAGTAGAAGTTGCTGTGTACACTGATGATTTACCGCGACTGGAAATCTCCAACCTGGCAAATATTCTGGCATGCGCTTTAATCTTAATCTCTGCGCTTTTCAGACCGTATTTTCTGGCCACGTCATTCACTAATATCGTGATTCCTGCTTAACTTTCATGAAGATTTGCCAATCATATTGCAAAGTTCATGCTCAAATTTGCGTCGGCGCGATTTTGGCATTTTTAGGGCTCGTCTATCTGATCTTGGTTTCCTGATCAGTGAACATTTCATTCTACACAATTCTCGGTTATCTTACATATGCTCAATCAAATCATGCTGTTTTAAAATGATTCACAGTGTTTTTTCTACCTTTATTCCTATGTCTTTCATAAAATTCGCCAACCAGTAAACGACACTGAAGTTTTGATAACTTCCCCATTATACTATCAGGTCCAGGGGAAAGTTTTTTTCGTTTTTGCAAATATTACAATTAGGGCTCAGATTAATGCATAAATGAATTTTTATTCATCGAAATAATCTCCATCATTATCAACAACCTTCTCCCAACGAGATACTAAATCATAAATTCCTTTTTTAGAAAAGTCACG
This sequence comes from Rhysida immarginata, assembly GCA_023313115.1. Lineage (NCBI taxonomy): Eukaryota > Metazoa > Arthropoda > Chilopoda > Scolopendromorpha > Scolopendridae > Rhysida > Rhysida immarginata. Next base: position 820,622 of record JAHWFO010001925.1, read on the forward strand.
AGTTTTACAGTTGAAAAACGCACCCAGTTCATATTTTAGCTCTTTTTCTGTCTTGTAGCACTTGTTTCTCAAATGGTTATCGAGAGATCGGAAAAGGTGATAATCTGTTGGAGGGATATCCGGAGAATACGGTGGTAACACTTCCCAGGCAAGTTTGTTTATTGCCTGACGGGTCAGCTTTGCCGTATGCGGACGTGCGTTGTCAGGAAGAAAAACAACACCCTTACGGTTCGCAAGACCGGGCCATTTTTGCTTGATTTTTTCAAGTGTAGGTTGAAACTGACCAACATACACGTCTGCTGTGATAGTTTGTCCTGGATTTTGGAGCTCATAATGGACTTCACCAAACACTCAAGAGAATCTTCAAAACGCTCATCACCAGTTTTAAATTTTTTGAACCAATTCTGTGCCGTCCGGTCGGTGACAGAATCATCTCCGAATGCTGTACAAATGTTACGAGCAGCCTCCGCTGCTTTATGGCCAAGTTTAAATTCATACAGTAGGCAGGCTCGAATAATTGGTGATGTAGCTGGCATTTCAGACGTTTCATGATGAACCCGGGCCAGGAAATCAGAGGCCTGACGTTAGCCACTGCGCCACCGCTGTTAAGTTGAATACCTTTCTTCCTACTTGGCTTATCTGGCACTACAATAGTAAACGTAAAAAATTTTGTTTTTTTTTCTCCCTCCGAAACGAAAAGCCATTGATTCAAATCCTTTTACACAGAAGCCATATTAATATTGTAGATTGACCTCCTAAAATTTCAACCAAATCCGTGATGACTTCTCCGGGCGGTTCCCTTGTTAGATAAAGTTAAAGGACAACTCCACCCTAATATACAACTTTATTTAAAGTGAAAGCTCGAGGTATAAATAATAACGTGGCATAAATGAAAAATTTCAAATAGAACGCGAAGTATATAAAACGAATGAAAATCACGAAGGTCAAGAGGAAGTGACGTCCATGCATTTATTTCTATACAAGTGCTTTTTACGATGGCTTACGCTGTTTTACGATGGTAGGCATGATTTAATTTAATTAGGGATCGCTATGGAAAAGCTACTCTCTAATATTTATGGGACTGGAGCCTAATCTAGTCCCTTCGTGACGTCGATCTTAGATGTCAGCTGATACAAAATGGAGCACAGGAAGTAGCAGTTCCATACTTTAAACGCGATTTTCATAATGAAATAATGGTTTTAAAATTTTTCTATTGCTACAGTTGTTTTTCAGTTGCTTCAGATAATAATATTTTGCCAAAAAATTTTTGAGTGGAGTTGTCCTTTAAACAATCTATCCGCATTTTTTCCAAGCAGCCCTATTATTTCACTCTAATTAAAGCGTTTTTCAGCAATGGCTTGCATATTAAATTTTATTTTTTTACGGACCTTCAAAATTTGTGCAAAATTTTAGTGTGCACATCCTTAGCACAAATTAGTTCATGCATTTTTTTATTATTGTATTTTTGTTTTTTAATGAATAAAGCACAAAAAACATTGTGTAAATATGTGCGCTTTTCGAGGACGCTCCCCAAATCCGGGATCAGGGTGCATTATACCCACTGGACCCCAACTTGACCGGCCCTTATTGACGTAGTTCACGTTTCATACCTACAAGAGCCAGCGAAACAGTAACAAGCTCTAGAATGCCATCTGCTGATGTAATGGTAGCTTGGTGCGTGCAGTTTAATTAATAAAGACCTATGGGATACATTAAAACAATAGTGATGGTTTTCAGGAGTAAAAAAGCAGGAAATGACGACATAGTTAGAAATAAAAAATGCGCCTTTAATGAGAAACAAATATCATACAGAATAGTCAAAATCATAATGGTTTAATATAATATGGGAAATCATAAAAAAAATAATATCGCAGTAGCGTTCCAATATCCACTAATCTTCTATACACTATTAAGTGCAATATTAATGGACAATTTGTTAGATCTGTAGCTGAACTTTATAAATAGTTGTTATTAAATGAGTCGCAGGACCGACTATTATACATACTAGAGCTTCGTAAACTTAGAGATTTAGGCTGTGAGCTTTATTGATTGAATGGTCCATTTCTTTCATTAAAAAATTAAAATAGAATCTTTTCTTCCGGAACATTGATGATGTTAAATTTAATACAGTTGAATGGCAGTGAAAGAGTAGAGAACGTTTGCTGTAGTCGTTTACTAGAAAGGAAAAAGAATCAGTTTTCATATTTGACATGATTTTCGAGAGTGATCCTAATTAAATGTTAAGTTGAGTGACCTGAATGTTCCTTCAAAAGCATCAGCTTCCTTCTTCTCTCAGAGCATTTTCTTTACAATAACGCAGAAAATTGATCGTTCATGACTAGCCACACTTTTAACATGAAGGATAGTTAAAATGTGATGTTGTCTTGACTGGATAATTTTATTGTTGATATTTTGCGTCTTGTACATTATTTTTGCACATGAAACAAGCAGCTCCAATTTGATATGGTTTCGCCATAACGGGCAAGAATCGCATTAACTTTTAATGACATGAAACAACAAAGCCGCAGGAATTTTCGTTTTAAGCGAAAAGGAGTCGTTGTTGAAGTCTTCGGTGATACTCATTTGGAGAGGGAGCGAGAGCATCTCTTTCCCTGACCCCCTGTCCCCTGACATCTGACTTCGAAGAAAGTAACCAATCCATTGAAACGATTGGAGTGCTTGGGTGGTGCTTCGAACATTTCCTTCGTGTCCCTTCGGATATTATCACTTTGCTCATCGGCAAAATGGGTAGACAAAACTTACAAGAATTAAAGCATTTCATATAAACTTAAATATTATATCCATATTATTACAAAATTTTAACTTTATAGCATTTCTCTAAGGACACTTAAAAAAAGCAAATCTACAAGAATTCAAGGAATTTACTTATCGTTATCTATGGGAATGACAAAACTACTAATCAATATCGAAAAAGCTAATTTTAGAACAGTGATGCCCATAGGATGAATGGTGCAACAGGGCGCTGGCCCCAGGTAAAAGGGGCGAGCTGTGTCGATTACGGTTTTAAAATGCAACTGCATGTTTACCTTCACTAGCCCTCAAAAGGTACAAATAACAACATTTTGAAGGGGGTCACAGGGCGGAAACAACATTTAAAATGGCAGCAGGGCGCAGTACCATGCTAAAAAGTCTTAGAGGAATTTCTAGAATACTAATGTTTAAAATGAAGTCATTTTCCAATCTCCGAGTCTCACGAATTTCATCAAAATTTTGCATTCTGGGAAATAAGCAGAAAAGACTTTTGCTCCAGTGGAAACGATTGGAAACAATTTGTTCTAATAGATTTGCGAAATAAATAATGCGTAGGTCGCTCCGAAAATAATGCCTCCTAATTTTTCATTTGGCCTATGACGTCAAAGGTGGATGATGATGGTATATTATAAGATTGAAACTTCTCCCTCGTATACCGTTAAATTTTGCTGCCATGCGACAGATGGCAGGAGAATAACAAATGGCATTTTGTTTTTTTTCTATAAAATTTTCTTCAGTCTACTTTCACTTTTGAACATTATGTCCAATTTCTCCAAAAACCTTAATTTCTTTGGTAACAATCTTGTAATCAATCTTGCAATAAGCCCACATGATTCACTATGGAGCAATATTGGACAATCCAATGCTACGTATTCGTCCTGTGACATCAATTTGGAACTGCCCCTTTTCATTATCAGCATGACAACGCTCCCGTTCGTGTAGCAAAGGTCATAACCAACTATTAGAGGAAATGGAACCGAATATACTCGATTGGTCGGCTCTAAGCCCTGATCTCAATCGAATTGAACATCTTTGGAATGAGAGTGCCGATTTCGAGCCTCGCCAAAAATCCCAGAGTTCGCCACGTTTCAGACAAGATACCTGCATACATTTTCCGAATTTAATAGAAATTTTTCCGCGAAATTAGAGGCTGTAATAGCGATGAATGGCGGACCGACATCATACTAATTATATACCACTTCCAGGTAAGCACATTTCTGCGGGTGTATGCTCATTAATTAATTGACTTGAAACAAATATAACAGTCTAACAACGATTGGTTCACCAATTCAACTCTGCGTTGTTATTATTAGAAACTGATCATATATTTATAAATTTATTAGATCATGCTTAGAAATTCTAGAAACGCACCCTCAATATCCTGGGAACACGATTTTAAAAGTCTCTTTAACAGATACCGGCACGGGTCATGCTAATTAATTACTCTTTCACTTAACTGAAATATTTTAATTAAGCGTTAATCGATCATCAAGAAAACTGCAGACGACTATTAACACTGAAGTGCTTTTCAAAGAATTTTGCAAATGCATATCTAAAAATATTATTCCTTTCTTAGAATAGGACTTGCAGTGTCTGTTTTCTAATGTGATTTTAGTTGCTTTCAGTATGCTCGTGTTATATATGAAAGAGCAAAAAATATACCATTTTGTTTCTTGCGCAATGTGATTCTTTCACTATTCTCATAGGTAAATGTAGTAAAATATAAAATCTTTGAGTTCGTATAGCTTTTCTCTGGAATAGAGTTTATAAAAAAATCTTAATACATGTATGTATAGCGAAAATTTAACTGCCTTTGAAATCAGGTGCCTCACTATAAAATTCAATAGAAAAGACCCAGAAAAGCTGATTGCACGTCTGGCTGATGTTAACTAAGCATATGTTGGAAAATATCGACTCCGATAATGACAATTTTAAATTTCCATTCATCAAACATCTGCTATAAATTAATCATCTCCAAATAAATATTGCTGTCATTGGAACCAATTAGTCAAATAACGGGGAACGTGAGAATCATTTGAAGATGTTAGGTTTAAAAATTTTTGAACTCGTTAAATTCTCAAAATGTAATGTTTTATTTGTATTTTTGAAGTTTTGAGAAAACACTTGGTCTCTTGCTAAAGAAGTTAATTTTTCTGACGGCTGAATCTAAATGCTACTTAAAAATCCTGCATGTTCCCTTTAATAACTCGGGAGTTGTTCTAGGAATTTGGAAACATATTTCATAAATTGATGTAATTATCTTCCGCTGATAGTAAGCTCCTCGGAGCTACATTAATCCGACATTAAAGATCTCCAAAATTTTGAATGTTGCCTAAAACTCGGACTAATTCAAACGGCCATTGGATGAAAATAAAATTCCTAATTGAGGCCATTGAAGTCCAGCCTCTTTAATTTATGAGTGAAGATAACTAGAAAATTAACAAATCTACTGATGACAATCGATTAACAACATTGAAGGGTTTTAATTACAAATATGCAAATGATTCACGAGGAAATGACGTGGAAAATGGAACCAGCACCTGTCGGTGGGATGTATTGTCATGATCCTCGGTGGATGTGTCAGACAGGAAAAGGAAATTGCTTAATGAAAGGCGAAAGCTGCCTTGATTTTTGAGCCAAAATTCATTTTCGCTTTAGGAAACTTTAGAGACAAATTTCGAAAGAAATTAAGTAATGTAAGCCAGTAAAAGAATCTAATTATCGAATCCAACGTCCTCGGTAACATAGAATTTCGTCAACGGACGATGAGCACAACTCGGATAATAACGAGGTTAATGACCATCTTGAACGTACTTAATTACTAATCGTGTGTTGCGTGGGATTTCAAGGAATCGCACTTGTAATCTTACGCTTATCCATTTAATTTTGCTGAATAAACGAAATCTTCCCTCGTCCTAATTGTAGTAAATATTTAACGATATACGCTCATCAAAAGATGCGACGATTCTGTAAAAGGAGAATTTCACGTAGTGATATAATTGTTCAACATTGTTTAACAGTTTCCTATAAGCGCGTTAAATTAAGTTTTCACAGGAAAACTTCGAAAAGTTCTATTAAAAGAAAAAGAAACATAACAGCTGGATAAAAGTCGTTTTTAATTTCGATTTCTTAATTAAAACTTTCTGTCTGTTTGGAATTAACCTTCTGACAAATCTGTTAGATCAAGCGGCGCTATCTACACTGCTGGGCAATTAAATTTTCCCATCCACCAGGAATCTATGGAATGAGCTTCAATTCAGTAGAAGACACGAACGATTACATGGATGAGGCAATATCGTGATCCACTATTTTCAAATAAAGGTAACAAATTGCATGATCAGTATAGAGAGAGAGAGAGAGAGACAGAGAAAAAAAGATAACATGATTAAGTTAATGAGACAGCATCTACACTTCCTTAACAAGCAGCTCTATGGATGTTCTTTCATGAGTCATTGCACGTGATGTCCGCTGCACGTTGCCTATGTTTTTATTTTATTTATATAAAAAATCCCATTTTATGGATAACGTCGTGAATTGATATTAGTCACGTACAGTTTTTTTTCAACTCCTCTTTCGTAAATATTTGTCACTTGTTAGTTTATATGAGGGCGAATATTCTTAGAGAATGAACATGGCTGAATACTTTTAATCTTCATGTTCATTCAATGTCATAAGAAGCAATAAAATCATTAGAAAAAAGAGTGTAGGTGTTACTGCAGTCAAATTATATTTGAATGCTGTTTTACCCAAAACCATAAATCAATGTACAATAGATCCTCAAAATTATCCCTATTGGCTTACTGTAGTTTTAACGTACGATTATTTTATATGAAAGTTTTATTTCTAGCGTCGATTTATTATCAACTTAAATATTTCTTTCCTCGTTCAATGTAATGAAATAAGTCGTGTTGATTTAGTCCTGCTCCCTATTGGTCCCGCAAACGATAAATGACAGGAACGGAGGCATTGATAGACGACTGCATTGTCGGACCTATGTGAAACAGGCCTTAGAATTTTTACGAAAATGAAGTGTATTGGGCATACATTGTATTGCAAGGGGTAAGGGAATGAATAGACGCTATTTTCAACCTTGACTTTCAGAGGTTGATTCTGTAACATGGTCTTCAGGCAGTTGAGACAGAATAGGCGCAATGTACACTGATAGTTGAAGTTAACTGGGATTCTTGAACACATTAGATGGTGCAGACTAACGAATTTTCAATCGCTTCATGTTTCGTGTACAATGATAGTTGAAGATTTTGAACACAGACATTTATCACTTGAGGCAGATTGAATATAGGTTGATTTGCAATTCCTTTGCATGCTGATTTTCAAGCTATTCCACAAACCATCATGAGCTCTTTTTTGTGTCAAACAATTTGAAAACCCAAATGTTATTTATATTGATTATTAAAGCTCATTACATCTTTCAATTAGTGTTTCGCAAAGGGATGTCATTATCATAATATTTCATTATATTCTTGGTAAGCATGGTTGCTGCTATTCATTTTAGGCTATAATTTCCGAAAAGGTCATATATATGAAAAATAAAGAGATATGTGAAAAATTTAGTGGGAATATGAGAGGATGTTGGATAATTTACCTCCATAAATCTATGGTTTTTATATAATCTTCGAACCACTTCAAGGGTTTTTGATAAATAATTTGTATTGTTTTTTATTAGACCTTTGTTATTTACTTATTTATCTGTTTTTTATTTATTAATATACGTTTCACAATATAAGCATTTTCTTCTTGTAACTTTGAGTGGATGCAGTTTTCTCTATTTTAATTGTGAATATCGAAGCAAAGTAGTCCTGTTCTTACGGAGCAACATTTTGATTTCTTTTCGCTTGTTCCTGAACTGTCGTAGATATTGCGTGAGCGATTTTTACTGGTTCAGTTATATTTTGTTCGTATATGAGAAGTTCACCTTTTTTTTTGGTATTATTATATTATGACACGAGATAAGCCAGACAGAGGCGGAAATTACCCATCGTCCCTTTCGCAAGACAGCTCATTACCAGGCCCATCAAAAGCGATATTAATGATTTATAAACGTTAAAGTACGATTCTAATTTAGCAAAAATGTTAAAAGTTTTACAAAATTTAACAGCCGTAACATGAAGATGAGTATTGGAATGAGAATTATTACCTTGCGGCAGGCATATTTCTACGAAGTTTGGGAAAAGTTCTAATACCAATTAAGGAGAGCAAATTTGGAGACTGAATATTACCGCTTAACAATTTAATTAAAAAATGTTTACTGCTTAGAGTTAAATAATTTAAATAAGCCATTTTGTAATTAGAGTTCAGTAAACAAGAGGAAATTTTTCTGTTTTGAGAAGTTTATTCATCTGAAAGAAGAATAGTCTAAAAACAGAAAGTTAACACAGTGAAGTGAACGAAATAAAATTGGAGATAAAATAATCAAAAATGCTTTTTAAACCTTCAGGAAGATAATTATTTTATTTATATTTTTACATTCATATACAGAGAGAAGGTTGGCATCGTAGTCCCCTGCTGATAAATTGGCCCCCAGTTCACTAAATTAACTATTAATGTCAACTAGGAACTAAGTAGAATATCCAAGAAAACAATTACTACCTGCAAAATTTAAGGTATAGATATCGCTTGCTGTTGACTCATCTGTATCAGAAAGTTTTTATTGTCGAATGTTATATTAATTACTAGCAGAGGTACCCGGCATTGCCCGGGATAATTACACTTATAGGTAGACAGAACAATCTCAAAAAATTAAATTATAACTCCCAATTGGTTAAATAATAACTCAATCAATACAACACAGAGCAAAGGGACTATCCATTCTACGAAAAATACGAAAAACGGGAATTCTAGGTGATATACCGGGACTTTATCTAAACTCTTCTTGACTTGCCTCACCATTACGGAGCATCTCCAGATACTTTAGACTCAAGTTTTTCTTGCTCTTGACGTAGAAGCTCTTATACCCTATGTAAACCTAATGTTAGCTTTTTTCCTTAGAACCTATTATTGTTTTTTGTCAAACCCTATGCTTTATTTTAATTCGGCTCCCCGTTATTGTTCGGTTTGTAATCAACAATTTGGCTTCTTCATTTTATTTGGTGGTGAATGCGGTCTTGGCTGTAACCTTGTCTCCGTAGTAGAGGCGGTGCTTTCCATGACAGAGGCCGTGTACGAGGGAGAAGCAGTCGTACCAGAGCCCAAAGAGCGGTTACACCTATGACCAGCAGTAACGTAGAGGAAGAAAAAGGCGAAATTACAGATAATGATTCCGAATCTGAAGATACCCATAACCTGAACAGAGTACCTGAAAAGATGGATTCTACTGCATCTTCTGCGATGGTAGCAAAAGAAAACGATAGCCGGAGTGAAGAATAGGCGCAATGCCCAAAGGTGGCAAATATGGGCCCATAGTGATTGTGCCGGCCAGAAGGTTATTATTATCTCTGTTATTTCTGCCGTTAAATAAAATAATGTAAACGCGGAGTGTCCTTCTGCAAGAATTAAACTTAAATTATTTTGATTTGTTAATTTTTAGTTTTTTTTATAGCAGAAATAGTATGTTTATTTTCGTTCAGAGAAAACTCGTCTAAGTTTCATTGTTAGATGCTACGTAGGTATTATTAATTTCAAAGTTTTGATTATTGAGGTTAGTAAAATTATTTCTTCATACATTTGAAATGGTCCCCAGAGTGACATAATACCTATACTTGATCTCATCTAATCTGTTTGGGCTGAACAAAAAAAATAAGAATATTAAAATATTTTCAGTACTTTATTCATTTCAGAAAAAGGTACTCCATGCCAACAAAATACCACATTCTTTGCACTATATTACCAGGTTTTAGGATAGCTTATTACAAAAAAAAATTGGGGGACCACATTACCACCACCTCCTCTATTTGTAGAGCTTGCGTGAAATTGTAATACGTACTTGATTTGATAGGGAAATAGAGTAAATATGTCTGCCATGTGAATTTACCATTTGTTTCTGAGTTTGATATTTTTCTTCCTTGTGATCAACAAAATCATTAATTTCCTAGAGTAAGTAAACGCTCAAAGGCATTTTTGCTCTGTAAGTTAATGTACTTTATATTAATATTTAATGCTAATATCGTAACGACAAATTTGTAAGAATTAGAAAATTTTTCGACCGTGATTTCCTGGAATATATATTTCCAAGGACTGACTTTTAAATCTTCAAGATACTTTATATTCAGAAGTGTATTCCGACAGCAATATCGATTGACGTTCATTATATCCCCACATATACAAAAGCCATTAAAATTGCGTTTAAAGTGCGTGGATTTTGTTTAAAGGGGGGGAAAAAAAACCTTTCCGTTTTAGATGGTTATTTATTTCCTCTACCTTTTATTTTACTTTATGGTTATTTTCTCGATAACGCGAGTGGATGGTGAGTGATGAGTAAAATGATAAGAAGTGACGAAGATTTATTGAATGGAAACCGAAAATTTATTTCAGTTTTAAGGGAACCTCTTCGTGAATGATTGATATGTAAATCGAAAATCCATCTTTGAAATTATTCATTCTATCGAGGCTGTTTCGTTCGTCCTAAGGGGGGTTTCGGGTTTCGTAGACCTTTAAGAAGGACTTTTTCCCTTCTCTGTATTTCTGCAAAGATACACGCGGGATGGGTGGGCTGCAGGGGTAAAAACTAGAAGAGCCCCGCCCCATCTAGATTCTTGTGGAGGGGTGGTGAAGGAGGGGTTCAACTGGTGCTTGAATGCATTGTCAGCAGCAATGAGCAGACAAGAGACGAGGGGGCGTGGAGAGTGGATGGAAAAGCGGTTGTCATATTCGCTAAAATTGGAATTTTATTTTGCTTAAGGAGACGTCGTCTGGTTTCTCGAATTCATTCCTCCATCTATCGTAACGATCACTTCGATTTAAGATCAGACAAGCGACGTCAATAATCGAATGCATGCTGATATGTTTGCCTAATTGAATATTAAAAGCAGAAACCGTTTTTTACTCTCCATTTCTTGAGCGCACCCATCCGTTTTAGGTCTCTTTGGTAAAAGTGAACGAAATGCTTTTAGGCTTTGGACACTAATGCTTATCGACTAGGAATAAAGCTTTTCTCCTAAGTGCAGATTTGGACTATTTGAAAAGGGAATTTCGAGCGATGTATTAGGAATTCGTTTTAATTCGCGACCATTATATAATATTTGGATCGTGTACGCGGCGTTTCCGTTCAAAGAGTAAGTCATAACTTAATTGAAAATGGAAGTTGGTAAAATTCAAAATCACTGTTAATGATAGGTCTAACGACTCATTTTAAATTAGTCCCGCCTAAAACTTGAGCAATTCCTACTGAAAAATGCAATATCGGCCTTCGTGAATGCTGGTGTTTGAACGTTTTAAGCGGTTATTGCCGTCATCTATTCTGTAGGACTCAGTGATTCCGTTTAATTGGCTTCCATCTGTTTAATAATGGCCGCTACCATTAGCTTTAAATGCCATCTATCGTTAATAATGGGCACTTTATTTTCCATGGACCATTTCCCTTTCCCCATCCCTTGTTCGGATCGAGAGACGGATTGATAAGAGGAACCAACACTGAATCTTTCATTTGAATCGACATGAATAATAATCGAGCTGTAAGGAGACGTCAGCCATTTTGGGCGAATGAGAGAGAGAACATTTTGAACCCGTAAAAGAATTACAGCTTACACTTTTTCACCAAATAGGATGAGACGTGGGGAACCGGTGTTCAAATTACCAGGAAAGAAATCCTCCTCCTATTACAACCCAGGACCATAAAGAACTGAAATGGCTCTATGAGTTTTAAAAAGCCACTGACAAAAAAGGAGTTCGAATGAATGCGCATTCTCTTTATGAGATCATTAAAATCACGTTTAAATTTCTTCAACATGAAATGGCTTTAATTTGGACGATGTTGACAAATGTAGAGAAGAATTTCCTTGGGCATCATTTCCAATTTGTTTCAACGGGGAAAATCATTTGCATGTTATTGAAATCGCTGTTAATTACATACAATCGAGGTGTGGACAGTGATTGAGAAGCCGAGTTAAACTGAAAGAGGATGATTTGGAAAAGTATAGAACTGATTTTATTGCTTATTATACGCATGACTAATCACAGCACATTTTGTTAATTTGGTTTGAGTACGTCATGTTATATAATATTCCAACAAGACAGGTAATTTATCATTATAACATTCTAAATTACATCAGAGTGTATATCTGTGCTCTAAAAATCGATTCTTTTTCGCAAGGTGCTGGCTGCTCTGTTAGACATATGCAAGGCAAATTTTTTTTTATCATAAAATTAATTGGCGTAAGTATAATTTTATAAGTGAAGACGATTTATAATATAAGACTTAAGCTGCAATTAATTTTAGCGAAGATAAATGTGAAATTTTCTTTTCGTTCATACCTCATTTTCTCTTACAATTTTCATGGTCGAGGAAAAATACTGCTGAATCTCATTATATACACGCACATCATTAACAAGCCGTTTTTTAAAATAATTTTCTTTTCGCGATTTAGTTGAAAACGTTTAGAGCAACTTTTAACTTTCTTCTTTCATTTGAAAATTTATTAAGAGTCATAAATTTAATACATAAGAAGCAGAATTTGGCTTCCCCATCCGTGACACTGTCAGTATATATTACCATATTCATCCTGTTAATTTTTCAGTTTTTTTTTTAAATTTATATTTGGATTTATTAAGGCTTTATAAAATTTCAGTCTTCTCAAGATTGGACTCTCATACACTTGTGCCAAATATCTTGTTGAACAATACTGGAAATTTTCATCCTGAATTTTCTCAAAAGAAAATTTTGTTCAGTTTGTGTTATCTAAGATAATCAGAGTTTTAAAGTTGAATGTATTGATTTTGAAAATTTAATGATCAGGATCACTTTTGTCATAAGCGCTTCGCTTTCCCTTGTTCTTATTCATGTGTGTCTACATATTATATCTGCGAAGTTTAATGGAGGGTGTTATTTATCTCTTATGATTATTTCAAAGATTTTCCAGCTCAATCGATTAATTTTCCATTTATTTTTAAAGCCCTTTCTTTAAAGAAACGTATTTATTTTCCTACCAAAGTGTTGCGTTTCCTCATCGAAATTTCGAAATCACTGTCTCTCTGTATTAAAGAAAATGCAGTAAATTAAGCTAGTTAACTGCCTAACGATTACGCGTAAAGGAATTGATTTCTATTAAATTTCGATGAGAAATGCGGAGAAGGCGTATTTATAAGTTATCGGTAGTGTAATTTAATTAGCGATACACAGATCAATAGGTAGTTGAAGAGCCGAGCGGCTTGAATTTTACAGCCCTTGACCGGTGGCCACGGGTTGAAACCGTTGGCCGTTCGACTAATCACTGCGCAGCGTTCGCTAAGCCTTTTCTCTCCACTTTAAGAGCCGACAAACGAGAATTGAACGAGCAGATGTCCTGTCATTTCCTATCAATTGATACGATTCTGCAATTATGTCATGAAACATCAGTAGTATTTCTCCTTTTAGGAACGGACCAATTTCGTGGCCCTGTGGTACGGATTGGGGTCTGAAGTTCAGTATTTGCTCATAGTGTTTTGATAAAACGACGAGTGGCATGATAAATTTGATGCATGATTAATGAATAGGAGAATAACGATTGTGATGTGAAAATGAATGAAGTTGACGACAGTGTTAATTTTTAAATGTAAAAGTAAAGGGTGGCATGGGAAATTACGGTCATTAAAGTTGTACCGCATACGAATGAGAATACCATTTTAACCGTTAACTATTTTCCCCATTTGTTTAGTCGACTGGGCTGACAGTTAGGATGTAAAACGTCATAAAACCATCAAATTAATTATCCTTAGTGACTGCTGGATCTCCGATTTACAATGGCATTTTTAGGAGCTCTATTTTGAAAACAAATTGCTTTCAAAATATATTAAAATTAAAATGGGGAAAAATGAGAAGGAAGAGTTTTTTCTTCCAAGTTTTAGACTCTAATATCCTTTTGTAAACATTAGACTTCTCTTCAGTTGTATAGAATTGTTTAAAGAATTGTTCAGTTATCTAATTGATAGTTTCAAAGTTGATCTACCAAACGTAGCAAGGTTGTTAACGGTATCGAGATTTTTTTTGTCTTAAGCCCACGGGAGCATTCTCGAAGAAAAGGAAGTATAGATGAATGCAAGAAATTTTCTTAATTTTTAATGTGATTAAAAAATTTATGCCATTTCAGCCTGTTTTCTGAATATTTAGAGTTATTATAATTAAGTGGTTAACCTCTATTGCATAAATTATCATCTACGTAAGCGGCATAGAATAAAGTTTAATTGCCTTAAAGATTATTTTAACACGAGTTGAAAGCAAGAAAGATTAAAAAAAGAACTGGAAAACTATAATTTTATGAGCAAAACTGAAAGGTAATAAAAATAAAACATTATCATCATTAACATTCTCCCCCTTTTTTAATCAAATTATCTACTGCAAGACACTGAAGGTGTTTTGAGGATGAGACTTTGTTAGCAAAGGTAAGACGCGTTTGCTGACGTGAGCAGAAACGTCAGTAGTCACTTGGGAGCAGAGACTTTCGCCGGGCTTGAGATATTAAACACGGAAATAGAGGGGGTTTGAAGACCCGTTAATTTTTTATGGTTCTCCATTACTCTGTACACCGGGCTTCTTCTGTTGCCGGGACTAGAAATTACCGTTCCCTGTTCTCAGTGTTTGCTTTCCGATAGCAATTGTGGTGGAACACTCGAGGGACCAATAGTCTTCCTTATTCCTCCTCGAGTTTTAAACGAGAAAGTTGGGATTTCGATCGAGGGCAAATGAACCAAAAGGTTCGAAGCATGAATTAAGAAGAAAAGAAGTAATTATTGAAATGCAAAAAAAAAAAAAAGAAAATGAAATTCGGTTAAAAATAGGAAGAAGTAAAAACGGAGTTCTTGAACAGTGTAGCGAATGTTTGCGTTAGCGCTTGAATAAAGTCGATGATTAAAGAACGCACTTGTGATTCTATTAATCTTGGCTAATGCATTCTCGTTCTCAACCCCCTAGATTTTATACTTAAAAAATAATTTTACATCAGACTAATAACGAACGTTCAGGGAGTACATGCACTGAAAGAAGGTTCAAATTCACCAAATCACACTAGCTGAGGTGTTCATAATTAGATATCGGCACTTCTCAATGAGAGCTTTCTCCAGCATCCTTTATTACTCTTAATCTCACTTAATGAACCAATAAAGTAACAGTAATTTAACGACCGGCAGATAAAGTATACATATCCATGGAGTGAAGATGAAATTTAATAGAAAACGAGCGATATTCTTTCCGACATGTAACTAATTTAAAGACTTTAAGAAAATATTTGATGCTTTTAAACAACTTACAATTCTTTGCAATCTCATTAAGTGAAATGAGTTTCAATGAATATTTAAATTGGATTGAATTAGTAAAATCTATGAACAAGCCTTAAAGCGCTTAAGTTTTTGGTAAGAAGCTTCGCAGCTGACTAAAAATTAATTAGACTAAGCTGATTAAAATTTGAATGTAAGACGCAGAAACTCTCCCAAATAATTGCAGGCCGCCTGAAATAATAATACTTAATGACGACTGTTGTTTTACTAGAATGATCCGAAGACGCTATAATTGGTCCCGACGACGTTGTTCCTTGTCACTAAGGCTGCGTGCGAGTCGAATAATTTCAAGAAAACTTTGATTTGAACCATTCGAACATGCTATCAAATCTACATTAAAACAATTCAAAATGAATTGATCTGTTTCTCGAGTCATTCGAGCCTTTATCGAATTCTTTTGAACTAGCATTGAAGTTTGGCTGTTGTAACGAATTGTGTGCTTCATTCAATTAATTTGTATACAACAGCTTTTGAATACCTTATTCGAAACCTATTCGAATGGCCTTTGAATATTCCTTTCGAAACCATTTGAACATGTTTCTTTTGAACATACCTTAGTTTTCTTCACTTTTCTCAACATATTTGTTGTAATATTTCCGTATGAAAGACCTAGATGATGAATTTGGTTCTGTTTCTAGCACTGTTGTTCTAACGTTAAAGTTAACGCTGCAGTCGTACGCGTACGAGTGGTTCTGAAATCTTTGAATTTCAATTAGGTATTTTAACTACCGTAATTTTCGGGAGTAACGCATTTACAATGTCCCCGAAGATTTCTAATGGATTAGTCCGCCATAAACACCGAAATGAGCTATTATTTGTAAGTAGTTATAAGCTTATTTTCGGATGTATTCGAAGGTTTCGAATGGTATCGTTCGGATAAAACCAATTCGAGCTTACAGGAGTGATCAGCCTCCTTGAATCGAATTAATCGAATGGATTTGATTTCAATTCAAGTGTTTTTGAACTTTTTCCGAATTCATTTAAAATTAAATTTGTTTCATTTGAAGCAGAATTTGTGGTTTTCAAATGAATTCGTCTGCACCCTTATTCGACTCGAATTAACACTCGTACGCAGCCTTACTTATCACTCTACTTACTTAAGCAAATTATAAAATCGGAAATTGTCCTAATATAAATATGCTTTGATGCAATGAAATGGAAACTTACCATGTAAACAACATTAAATCGAGGCTGAAGTCATTTGATTCATATGAATGGCGTGGTAAGGATTTTGCGTAAAAACGTTTAAACGCCAGTGAATTGCCTTTAAGTAAACTTAGTACCTGAAGTAATACAAGACAGTGGCTATTAAGCAAGATAGGGTTCTCGCATAGCTATTTCATGAATATTCTAAAGAAGCAGTCATCTCTCCGCTGGTGTCCTGAAGGCAGAGAATAATCATTTCCAGGGATCTTAGCACACAAATGTGTTTTCAGACTGGTTATTGTCATAGGCAATATAGATATCCAGTTATTTTTAGATTTTTCAGAAAAGCTCATTTCACTTTAATGCATTCATCTCACTTATCCTTACATCAACTGTTTCTTTTGTGCAGGGCGCTTCAACAGTGCCATGATTTAAGTTAGTTTTAAGTTTATTTCTTTTACGGTTTGCTTTGAAATTATGAAATGTCAGGACATTTTGAAACTTTATAATGTTTTATCATGCTATTGTGTGATATATCCATTGAAAATGGCTATTTCATTAAACGTTTATTTATCACTAAGGGAGTTTTAAAATTCATTTTTAAAAGAGCATAATAATTGAACTAAATTTTAACGTCTCTTTTTGCGCGCTTAGTAAAAAATATTCTTCAATCATGTAAGAATATTTGCCTTATTTTCGTCTAAATTAATTTTCTCTTAAATCATACATATGTTCTTGAATTATTAATTCGTTATGGTATCGGAGTAGTTTATAGATTTGTACTCCCCCTCTGGCGAATAGTAATGGCCAAAAGAACCATTAAATTTTAATAGATGAAATAGACACGGTGTAAGTTCTAAAGGTAATCTTCTCTAATCTCAAAATATTGCCTGCAAATCTTGTTTAGGCTTGTTTATAGGAAAAACCTTGATGTACGTTTTTATTTGCGCTATTGAATTCGCTACTTGTAAATGCAGTAAATTGGTTAACATTCCCTAATGGTCGTTCGCTGTCATCATCGCTAATTAACGTCAGCCAATCATCACTGAACCAATCAGCGAGTGGATACAATTTATTTTGTAACGTGGTGCAACGCTTCTTGAATACAATATGCTTGTTAGCAAAAGCACCGGCATATTTCTGTTTTCCCCTTAATGCCTTTTACGTTCACCGGTTGCTATCGATCACTTGCCATCGATCAGCGTGAACCGATAATGAAATGTCGATTGCAGAATCAAATTTTACCTTCAAGTACCCTTCAGGGATTCACTGAATTAAGTTAAGTGATTTTTTTTCAAGATTAGGAATAATTCTATTTTTGTTTGCTCTTATCAGAAGTTATTTTTAAATAGAAATAGGGGAAATATGCTGTTTAACTGTAAATAACTATCTCAAGATGTTACCATTTTAGTCTTTTTGGTGTTCTGTTCATAGTGTTCACAAAATATCCGAACTTCACGTTATTTCAAGGGCTATCACTGCGGCCAGTAGGCTGATTGCTATCGCAAATTCTTTTATTTCCAAAAATAGGATTGATTACAATATAACCCTTGAATGACTCTTATATTTAGTTTTCGATAATAACGGACGAAATCTAGTTGTCCCGAAATTTCCGTGTATAATGGAAACACTCAAACATCTTCACTTGAGGTTATACATATAACAAATTAATCCCCGCCGAGGAGGGTATAGGAAAGTAGCGGAAGCCCTGAGGTCACCTATTCACTTTTTAACCCCCCCCCCCCTAATTTTTTTAATCAAAATATTGATTTTCTCGAAAGTAGTATTTAGTAAATGTAAAAGAGCTCTATCATCTTTCGTTTCTCATCATTGCCGATCGCATGACATATCACATGATATATGTTGCCATAGTTCTAAAGACCAAGTGACTACCACCCTCACCGGAACAATTTGTCTCAAACTTCATAGAAAGGTAGATCTTGCCTAGAGGAATCTGCATACCGAATTTCACTCCTTTACATATCTAAATATCACGTAGACCTTTTAGTCCCCTATAATTTCCACCCCCATAACTCCGACCCCAGTGGGCCGATCAAAACCAAATTAAATAGTGAAGAAGAACATCCCCATGGTAAAAAAAAATGAAGAAAATATGAAGGGGGCAGACGGACGGAGAGTCAGACGGACATTGTGAAACCAATAAGTGCTCCATTCTTCCACTACTTAATAATGCATTGGCACATATAATTCAGAGCTATCGGATAATCGGCATTTTCTAACAATCCTGCTTGGTCATTCATTCTAGAGTATTTACAGAGGGAGCATGAATTGTTAAAAATTTCTATTTTATTGTTTGAAAATAGAGGAAAGCGACTGTCCATTAACTATGTATGCATGTCGGAGGGGATGGGGGGAATCTAACTTACCGTGACAAAGTTTGACAAAAGAGGTTGAGAGGGCTCGGATAATTTGTGAAGTCTCATTACATTTCACTTGAACTTTTTTTTTTTAAATTAAAATTATTAAGAAATTCATTGAAACATATTCTCAAGTGCCAAAAGTCATGGGAGCGTCAGCAGAAAATTTTCACGAGACGCTTGCACCACGTAAAATGTGTATAAATAGGCAGAGCGGTATCGGTGCTGCAATTCGAATGTGAACAGTCGTCTGAAACTTCTTGTAACATGATTATGGCTACACGACGAAAATTCAGTGTTTGAATACAGAATGATAGTTGGAACTAGATGCATGGGACATTTCTAAAGAGGTGCGGGCATTCAACATTTGAGCAGAATGGTGCTTCGTAACAGCACATCTCACTGCGCCAATTAACAGCCACATAAATTGAGGGACGTAGTAGAAACGTGTCTATGAGAGGAATGTGGCACTGATAGGATATGGCAGCAGAAGGCCGACAAAGGTGCCTTTACTCACAGCACGCCATCGCCTGGGCTCGTGAGCATATTCATTGGACCTTAGATAACTGGAAACTCATAGCTTGATCCGAGGAGTCACAATTCAAGTTGATGGTAGGGCTTCAGTGTGGCACAGACCCCATGAGTCTATGGACCCAAGTTGTTAGTTCCATCTGGTGGTGGCTCCATCTTGGTGTGGGCCGTGTTTACATGTCAGGGTTTTGGGTCCTCTGATTAAATTGGAGCTACCATTGACTGGAAATCGTTATGCCCAGTTGCTTGGTGACCATTTGCAGCCCTTCATGGCCTTCATGTACCTTAACAAGGATGGAATGTTCCAGGAGAACAATACGCCATGTCACAAGGCCAACATTACTCGCGATTGGTTTGAGGAACATTCTGAACAATTCCAACGAATTAATTGGCCACCTAGATAGCCAGACGAGAACCTCATCGAATATATTCGCGAGAGCCTGCACCTTGCAACACAGCTTCACGCAGTTATGGGCGCCTATCGAGACCGCATGGCTGAACATCCCTTCAGAGGACTTCCGCCGACTGGTAGAGTCCATGCAAAGTCGAGTTGCTGCACTTCGTCGGGTAAAAGGAAGTCCTACACGATGTGAATAGGTATCCCATGACTTTTGACATTTCATTGAATTAATTGAGACACTATTGTCTTTCTTAGACATGATCCTAAAAATCCAGTTAAAATGGTTTAGTTTGTAATGTAAATTGGGAGGGGATCTAACTTGTGAGAGATTTGACCCAAAGTGGGACGAGAGGGAGGGTGTCGAAAATAGGATAAATTAGCGTGACGTAGTTTGACAGCCACAAATTCGAAAATCTCCACATTTCTAGAACTTGTTTCTTAAGTCTATTTTTCTAAACCCAGTATATTAGGAATTTTAATATTTGGCGTTTTTAAAATTTAGAGAATTTAACAATTAACAAGTAGATATGTAAAAGATTTGCGCTGATAAATATATAAATGTAATGGGTTTTATTTGTTTAATGTATTTTACGAGGAAATCATGTAAAGAATTCCCTATTAGTATTTCTTTTTGGTATAATTATGTTTATAAAATTATTATTTACAGCGAAGAAAATAAAAGGCAAGCATAAAGGTGTAAGCGCGGTTAAATCAGAGTAAGAAAGGCAGGACAATTAAACACGCAATAAAAGGCAAACTTTTTTGATTTTCTTGCTTTCTCTCGTTCAGCCTTCGCGAAATAAACTTATCATTCGACGTGTAAAAAATAAAAAGAGAATAGAGCGCAGACAATTATTAATAATAGGACGTGACAAGCCTTCTGACACGGCAAGCCATCCATCATGAAGCAAACGAGACAATATGGCCTCCTTCGACCTGTTACAACCCTCGCGGGCCCCATTGACTGATGGCGCTTCTGACACCGGCCCTGACAGGAGATGACGTTTAATTCTGATTATTGGCTGAACGACTCTCACGAGGGCTTAAAACCAATTCTTTTCTTCTAAATTTAGTCCCGAAATCGGTGGGAGAATTTCATCGGTGGGAATAAAGCAATGAGACGTAGGCTTTCAAAGAGCGCCTTTCAACGTCGTCGGATTGACCTTCTTGTTAATGATTTAGAAACCTTTTAAAAGTTTTTAAATTGTGAAACCATCTGAAAAATGGTGAGATTCGTGAAGTTTTCGGGTTCACAAGAACTTTGACTACGCTTTGCCCTCTTTAAAATTCAAAGCAAAAGGATTACAACAGCTGCGAGAATTAAAACTGAACCAAGTGCATTTCTGTGGTGGTCTCATAAAAGCCTTAGGAGAATTACAGTTGAAGACTTTGTCTCGACTTCCCTTTAAAGTTGAAAAGTAAAAATTTTCAAAGGTTTCATTTTCGTTTTAATCTGGGAATACATCATATCTTCTTTATTCTTATGACGTCGATTTGCTTTTCCGCATACATCGTTGTAGTAGGTGCAGTTATTAGACACATCTTCTAATTTAGCATACAAGTACCAGTTTGTAGATAAACGCCGTTTTATCTATTGATTTATTTAGGCCTAAACTTCATTCGATAGCTAGAATCGTTTCTTTTTAAAATGTTCCTGGTATATCTAAGAAAACGTGTTATGATCTTAAAGAACTAAACTAATTCCCAACCCACTCGACGGCAATCTACACGTAGGTTGTCAAAGGTTATTCACAGTAGAAACTTCGGCTATTTTGAAAACTTTATTACACATTGGTATAATTACGAAATTCCAACTAATGCCTCTCTGAGGATTATTTTGCGTAATCATTGAAATTAACGCAAATTTCATGAAGTTCGACAGAGAAGAAAATATGACCGAATTGTACTGGGAATTTAAAGTTAACTTGCATCGTAAATGTTGATAACGCCAATGTGGAACTGCAAATGGATATTTATTATGCAATTTCGAATATATAAGTTTGCAGTTTTCAATTAAATCATTAAATTTATTATAATTTCTGTTTATATATATTTACTGATATTTTTTATTCCACACATTCAGTAAGTTTTAATAGACTGATCTCTTAAATGTATGTGTTCAGATTCATTTTGAATAAGAGAGCCGTACACCACAACCTACATTAAATTAATTATGCGTCATAATTATCTAAATGTCTTGCACATATTGCGTAGAACCATTGTTAAACTAGATTAAGAATAGCGAAATTTATTATACATGAGCATTGAAGTGACAATTGAGTTAATTAGAATTAAACAATTAACGTTAAGAAAAGTAAAATTAACCCA
Organism: Rhysida immarginata; assembly: GCA_023313115.1. Taxonomy (NCBI): domain Eukaryota; kingdom Metazoa; phylum Arthropoda; class Chilopoda; order Scolopendromorpha; family Scolopendridae; genus Rhysida; species Rhysida immarginata. The sequence continues at coordinate 842,597 of JAHWFO010001925.1, forward strand.
TCACGTATATGACATATATTCCTCTAATTTCACGAGTCAATTAATGCCATATGGATTGCCCATTGTGATTGATTAGGCGTACTTAATCATTAACCATTTTCAGCAACATTAATTTGAATAATTTACGCATTAACAATTTAGCATTTCTGGCAGGGAAAACAGTTTTAGGAAAGTTTCCAAATTTGTTAATTGTATCAAGGAGACAATGAGGAAGTTAAGTAGACCTATGCAATAAATAAGTCAGTTAAAAATATTCATCAAATGAAAATTATAATCTTCGGATTGATTGTATTGATTCCAGTTTTATGATAATGCAGATTACGGGAGATTAGCACAGCGCATGGAAGGAATTAATTCTTTATTTTTGGAACATATTTTCTACATAATGCTTTCCATTAGGTTCTGGTAAGAGCTACAGAATTCTATGAATAAAGTGCTCCATTCTGAAGAAATATGCAAATAAGAACTAGATTCATTCCTGCATAATCAAATTATTTGATTCGTTGGAAGAGTGGATAGTAGATGAAAGAACGTGCGTTTCGGTAATCGTTTGGCATGTCTAGACGTTAATTTCACTAGTAGTGGGGCTTGTTTTATAGTTTTATTTTATTTTGGATTTACAATTTGTAGGCTTAATTTGAAAAAGCAGATCAAGATATTTTCTTGTTTATTTAATCGTTTGGGGGTGTCTTCTACCGAAATGTAGTCAGTTAATTCCCTGCTGTGCGGGGAAATTTCGTTTTCGATCAGAATAATAGAATCTGCAAGCGCCTAGGTATCCATGAATCCCTACTGAGGAACGCACAGAATTTACATATAATCACCATTTCTACTGCCTACCTGATCTAATTAAAATAAAATTCTGAAAGATTTATAATGGGAACGATGCTCTCCTATGTAATTAGGAATTTAGTAATTGTGTTATATGTGAAATTCCTGAAAAAGGAAAAATAATAATAGGATTACATATCCTTTTTTTAAGATTGTTTATTGAATTTGTTTTCTGTTTAGAAAATGAACAAGTTTTTTTTAAGAACTATTCATTTCACTTTACTGAAGCGAGATTATATAAAATGAAATTGACGGCTAATATGTTGCCAAAGAATACTAATGGTTTCCCCCCTTCCACCGTTCTCTAAACGAATATTTTGAAAAGCCTTTATAATTGAGTTATATATTATTTGTCGGATGTTTCTTTGACGTTAACTTAATTCATTTTGCCCATAAAAATTGGCGGATCGAGTGGTCATTTTTCATCTCGCTTTCTTCTCAGGGGCCTTATGTATTTTTTAGTGAAAGTTCTCGGTAGAGTAAACCCTTTGGAACTCTCTCTGTAGTGGATTCGAACCAGTAATTCCCTACGAATACTCTTCTTTCAACCAAACCATCCTAAAGAGCACCGTAAATCTAAAGTTAAAGAGAGATCGAAGCTCAACAATAAATCAAGTTGGAGTCTCGGACGTCATTCGAGAACCTCATTTTGACAGTGGCTCTATTGAATTACTTTCACCTGCAGTTGACTGAAAGGGTTCAACCTAATCTCTTGAGACAGAGCGAAAGAAAGATGGGGAAATGAAAGATAATAACAATAATACCATGGGAGGGAAAGGAAAGAAAATGAAAAAAAACTAAGAATTTCGTGAAGAGTTAGCCCCAAAGCTCGAATGAATCAAGTTTAAATTAATTTTGAAAACATAAAACATCCGAAGAGATTTTTTTCTTTCTTTTAGGAACTTTTCCCCTCATTCAGAGTCTTCAGTTGAAAATGCTGAAGCAAGCAGCCCTCGATTCGGTTATAAAATGCTAATTTTATCGAATTCCATCGTAAAAAAAGTAAAACCGGATACTTCAAAAGGTGCCATGAGAGTACTAAAAAACATAGCATATTAGTTGGTGAGACCTCAACACAACGTATCTAAAGAGCTGTCTTTCTTCATTAATTTAAAGAAAGGTTTGCTTTTCTTTAGTTTTTCGAATTAAAAGTAGTTGTGGAACTTTAAGCAGCTGTATTTTAAAAGTTGGCTGACGACCGAATGAAATAAGCTGGTATTAAAAGGTCTTTATCGGAGAAAATAACAACAGAACAACAGCGAAATTCTATGGCTAAGGTGAGAATTTTATTTTGTTGGGCCATCCATATTTGGCCAACACTTGAATCTGTAAGAAGAGCATAGAATATTTAAGGTATGTATTTTTTTGTTATTTTTAAACAACTGGTATGGTCTACTGTGGTAGCCTACAGTAGGATAGGCGTAAAATTCCGAGTTCTTGAATTTGGACAACTTATAAAAAGCTTATTTTCTCCGGGAATTATTAACGCAGCAGGAATTATTATTCAACTAAGCTCAAACCTAGGGACTTTCAGACATTTTCTTTTTTTTAAAAACAGCCAACCACATACAAAATCTTTATTTGTTAGTCATGACTTGTTTACTGTATTTTAAAGATTTCCCCGAAAACAATGCTTTTCTCGGGGTTTCAAACTTTTCCTTGGATTCGTAGATCCACCGCACTTGAACGATTCGTTAAACTAAATAAATACAAGCAAGATTTTATCATCGAAACGCACTTGGCTCTTGAAAGCTCTAATACATGCGAAATTTATTGCGCAAATGGCTCGTAACGGTGAGGGATTTGTAAGAAAACAAAGGAAACACTCCAGTAGAAAAGGAATTGAATTAAAAAGGAAGAATGGAAGAAGCGAATCCCCCAAAGTCTGCGATGCAAATGAGGAACTAATACAGAACCGGAGTTTATTTATTTCCACTTTGCATCCTGCGGATTTCTTCTGAACAAAGTTTAGCGCTTAAAACTTTTAAAAACCTACAGCTAAAAATAATTGAATTTTTAAATTGGATGAAGCAACTATTCTCGTTTCTAATGAAAAATTTTGCAAGGGATATTATGTAATAAAATGCTGTTGAAAGTGAAGAATAGAAACTGTTCAGCGCAATTTGTTAAAACTTCTTCGTCCTTGTAAAATGCAGAAAAAATAATATATGCATGTGGATACGAAGACGAGATATGTCTGGAAGAAGATTTAATAAACGGGGAAATAATGAAAGATTGCCAAATGTTAAGAGATAAGAACTTTAATAGGAGAGGAAAAAAAATGAATTTTGTGCGGAAGGGAGAAAAGAAAGAACGTTTAAAATTTTTTGGAAGAGGAAAAAAGTACGTTCGCGCTATTACCTTCTAATGGAGATTGAAAAGTTTTCCGTTAATTTAATTTTAATTTCGCTCTTCCGGTCTGCACTTGATAAAAAAAAATTGAAAAAAATGTTAAATGTGAAATTTTCAAGTGAAAATAATGAAGCTGAAGAGTTTTGTGAGAGGAGAATCTTACGACTCGGGGGGCGTTGCGCTAAATGTTGCACTTTTGGGTGGTACGCTTTTCAGAGGTAATTTCTCGCCTTGGGTCCGTGAATCTTTTCGCTTCCCTTTTATCTTTTCACTTGACATCCTACTTCCTCATCTTCCATTTTACACTCTCCTTAGTTTTAAGGAGATGTTTTCTCCCGTTTGCCAAAATTTTTATATGAAACGAAAATGGGAACATCTTCTGCGACGGCATTTTAATTCCTTATCTGCACACTTCTCTTTTACCATTTAGAATGCCGCAGTTGTGTTTTAAGATAGGTAGTTTAGAATGTAATAGCTCTTCCTTTATGGCAAAAGCGAGTCTAAGAGAAAGTCGAGTTTTAGAATGGAATAAAAGACGCTTTAACTTCTAAGCGTGTAGAGCGTAACTTCTATTACAGCGTTTCTAGAGATAACAGTCTCTCTCAAATTTATTGCGTGTGTATTCTCCATATAATTGCATTTCTTTTATATGCCACTTTAATTTTTCTCGAATAGTATATTCTATTTTAGGTGGATATGGAACAAATTCTTTTACTCTATGGAATGAGCTTTATAGAAAAGAAGTCTTGTTTCACTGGAATCCTATTAGAGCATGCACCTCTGAAAGTGAGAGCATGCATCATCTTCATGATGGCGAGAATGCGTTGCTTATCGGTGCCACGCTATGACAATTTGCGGAGTCATTCGCGTACTATCAGACCGAGCCGACGAAGTTGAGCGCCATCTTAACCTACAAAACCAGTGCTCGCTATTCCCCAATTCATAGAGAAGAACAAAGTTAATAAAACGGTTCAAAATGAATTATGTTATAAAGAGTAATTATAATGAAGTAAGTGTGTTTAAAACAGAGTCTGTGCCCATACGAGCTTTGTATTACATACTGCGCGCCAGAAAAATGGAATAAGTAGATTCAGCTGTCAACGATCTGTATTCATTCCTATGTAGCAAAAAAACTATTTAAATATAATGGAAAATCTTTAAAGATCCATAATCTACAGTCTTTTAGCTTAAAATAAAGTCACACACATACATAAAAATTAATTTTAGGTTTTTATTGAATAAATTATTTTTTGTTGGCAAAAAAATGGCATATGTTATTTTCTATGACAAAATAATGGAATATTGTTATTGTTACAATATTGGGAACAAAAAAAAACAATTAAATAATGTATACTGGTTTGATTTTAATTAATATTTTGTTGCACCACCCTTGAATACGACGTGGCATTGAGCTAATCAATTTCTTACAATGTTCCGGAGTAATTCTTTTTCATACTTGTAACAATTTCTCCTTTAGTTCGGCAACTGTTGTTGGTTTCTGCTCAGATAAAGTCTTTTTAGCTTCACCCCACAGCTGTTCTATGGGGTTAAGATCGGGGGAATTCGGCGGCCAATTTAATACAGTAATATTGTTGTAGTTTAACCATGCTTTCACTGTTTTCGCTATATGACAAGGAGCATTATCATGCTGGTAGATGAAATGCCGATCCCCAAACAGTTCTTCAACGGATGGTATTAAAAAATACTCTAAAATCTCTTGATAAACTGGTGCGTTTATGGTGGTGTTAATAAATGCCAGTGATCCTACGCCATATGAACTCATGCAACCCCAGATGAGAACGGATGCTGGAAACTTAACTGATGATTTCATCGTGTTTGGAAGATATGCCTCTTGTTTTTTACCCCAAACACGGGTTCCCTGATCACCGTAGGTTACACAAAATTTAGATTCGTCACTAAAAATCACTTGAAACCACTCGTCTTCTGTCCAATGGGTACGTTCTTTGCACCATTTCAAGCGCACTTGCTTTTGCTTTTTAGAAAGCAGCGGTTTTAGGCACACGACATTCATAGGCCATTTCATGCAATCTTCTCAATGTTGTTCGGAGAGATACATTTACTCCTTTTTCTTTCCACATGGTGTGAAAATTTTTCGAGGTTTTGAAACGATTATCTTGGACGATCCTTTTTAGCTGTTTATCTTCACGCTCGTTCGTTACTCGTTTTCGACCACATTTGTAACGATTATTGCAAAGCCCAGATCCATTATTAAACTTTTTAAGCCCTTTGGATACTGTAGACTTGTGGCATTGTATAATTTTTGCTACATCAGCTTGCGTTTTTCCTTAGTTTATTAAGGAAATTATCACTTTGTTTATCAATCGACAAATAAGTTTTTGCAGCCATTTTTCTCCTAAACGGCGTCACAACTGTTGAAGAATTAATGGTTTGATTATGCAAATTATTTTAGCATTGTTCACGTAATATTTTAAAGGTGGATGGGCTTTGTAACAGACTATTCCATTATTTTGTCACAAGAAATTACGTATGCCATTTTTTTGTCAAAACGAAATAATTTTTTTACAAAAACCTGGAAATAGCTTGTATATTTATATATGATTTTCTGCAAGTAAAAACATTAAAGATTATAAATCCTTCAGAGATTTTACATTATTTTTAAACAATTTAGTGCAATAGAGGAATGAACACAGAAACGTTGATAATCAAGTCCACTATTCCATTATTTTGGCGCACAGTTGTAAATTATTTACTTTATTTGACCAGTCATCGGTAACTCGTGTTAATTATTTCATAAATTATAATAAAATGTTTGAATCGACTGCCAGTTTCACCCAGACACCTTTGCATATTCTTAAGCAGAGTTCATTGCGATATCTTTTATATTGTTCTAGGCTTGTTCACAGAAACCACTTATTAATTTGGCCACTTATAAATGAATCAATTCCGGAGAAACGGGTGACCACTCAATAGACACAAACTACAAGCTCTGTTTTCTCTCCTTTCATCTGTTTTGACTGGCGAGATATATTAATATGAAAATTAACGTTTATGTTAGATCGTGCGTGTACACATTTTAAGTTTTAGCTTATGTGGCCAGAAAAATAATAATCTTCCTCTGGGACCACATGCATCTTTTACCCTGTACATTTGCGATGTTTCTTACTTAATATTACAACAAGTTTAGGAAGAACATATCTGTTAAAAAAGAATGCAATTAAACAAATAATCGATGTAAAAATACGATTAGGCTACTCTACTGTAGAAAAAAATAATTAAGAATTTCGCTTTAAAGCGGGTGTGTATCTTTAAAATTAAATTTTATTTTTAGACTGTTATAATAATTTATAGGAATCGATTTTTATATTATGAAAAAAAATTCAGTTATCCACGCTCACCAGCTAAGCTATCAGCACACAACGACAAATAAGAAGCTCTCATATTTCACAAAGAAAAAGAAGGTTTTGTGAGGCGCAGCTTTCACTTTCCATTAGGAAACTTTTTTGCGTGAAACAAACA
>JAHWFO010001925.1:849377-891592 GCA_023313115.1 Rhysida immarginata
TTCGAGACAAATATAGACTTTCTTAACGCATTCTAACCGCTCCTGAAGTTCCACAACATTTTTATTATCGCGAGAGTCGTAAATTATATTTCAGAGGACAAGTTTGCTTTCCGTGATTTTATCTGCAACTAGGAGACTTTGGGTCAGATGTCATTTCAAATTCAAGCGAAGTTTGTTGCTTTTGGGTCATTTGGTGTGCAAGATCATTTGTAACCCTTAGCCTTCTTAGGAGTGAAATTAAATTGCAGCCTGAGTTTGCTGAGGCCTATATTTTTGTCATATCTGTCATATTATTGCCACTTAATACACATTTCTTGTGATGTATGTTTCATTAGTTCACTTATTAGCGCCACAAAGTAAACGGCTGATGGCATTAAGGTCCGAGAAATATTGTTCGTTTAGAGTTTGTACATGCATAAATGGAATGGCGGCTTTTGTAAATTACCGTTTATTAAGGATATTTTAAATAAGTTTTTTCTAACTGTATTTATCTAAATTTATCTTTGAATATTTAAGGATATTGTTTCGGTTTCCTTTTGGTTTGACTTTAATTTCACGATTCTGTAACGTCTTCTTGGTAGCAATATGCACATTTATTTCTTAGCTTTCGTTTTATAATTTATGACGACAATTTCTCAGCTTTTCACTTAGCATGGATCTTCAATTATAAGTGAACATTCCATTAAGTTACGTATATGTTGTAATTTCAATATACAGGGTGATTACAATAGAACTTCACACTTTTAAAAATTTATTACATCAAAGCCATTCAGAATATAGACACACCACATACGGATTCTCTTGAAGTTTATTGTGACACAGTTAAAGATGTTCAATATGCCCCCCTGTCGTGACACGGCATACATCAATGCGGTAGTCGAATTCGTCCCAAACCTGCATTAACATGTCTCCATCAATCCCATGTATCGCTACCGTAATGTGTTCTTTCAGCTCGTCTAGGTCACGGGGAAGGGGTAGGGTGAATACCTTGTCCTTTACACACCCCCATAAAAAGAAATCACAAGGTGTGAGGTCGGGGCTCCGCAGTGGCCATTTTGCAAGTTCCAGGTTATTGTTTGCTCGACCAATCCACCGCTGTGATTTCTTTTTAAGAGGGTGTGTAAAGGACAAGGTCTTCACCCTACCCCTTCCCCTTGACCTAGACGAGCTGAAAGAACGCATTACGGTAGCGATACATGGGATTGATGGAGACATGTTAATGCGGGTTTGGGACGAATTCGACTACAAGGGGGCATATTGAACATCTTTAACTGTGTGACGTTGTGGGCACTGACAAGATTTAAAACTTTCTGGCAATGCCACAACCAGGTATGATCCTAGGTTCTATTACTGAATGCAACGAACGATCGTGTTTAATAATAAACAGCAGTATTTATTTCTGACAGTTTCACGCCAAAAAAGGATGACTTGTACAGTTTCCAATCTTCAATACAACGGTAACAAAGATAATATTAATTAATGCAAAATATCTTCCAAAATTTGAATCTGAATGCTCATTTTCCATTGATCCTTTGCAGAAGGTTTCTTCTTAAACTACCGGCTTAATAGTTCATGCTAATCCCAACTTCAATTGTGGACCTTAAGGAAAGAAATCTCAGAACAGACTAGATTATTAATAAACAATATGCGTTGCAAATATTGATCATGCTTCAATAATTAGCTCTTTAATGTGTTAATTAATTTCCAATACACAATAAACAATTCGTTACCAATCTGCGGTAGCCCTCGTTATGCCTGGAAGAGTCCTTCACAGTCCATAATAAATATTGTCCTGCGTTTTAGATAAAGGCATAATTACAATTTAATCATCAAAGCAGAATTTCACTATTCATACTTATGCTTTGCTACTGTGTGACCACGTCTTGAGCTGCACATTGGCTTAACAAATTGGACCATGGAACACCAATATGGCGACTTCCACAACAGCTTTCATAGCAGTATTTTTCAACCTTCCTTCTCCAAGGTTCAGAGCCAAAAAAAAACAAACAAAACTGCAAGAAAAGTCATAAACAACGATAACAATTCATAATTTAAATAAACTCTTAAGTCTTATGACCAATTATAATAATGCACTTTCAATAATGTCTCCTAGGCATGGCATTCTTCTGTCCACAACAATAAATACAATTGTAACTAATAAGACTTGCTTAAGGCAAGAAATCACTAAATCAAAGAAAACTTAAAATTAAGTACAAGGAATCTCCACTGGAATAAACAAGAGGGAAACCAAACATGTGGGGCTACTTAGCCATCACAACTGTGTCACAATAAACTTCAAGAGTTTTTCTTTAAGAATCCGTATGTGGTGTGTCTATATTCTGAATAGCTTTGATGTAATAAATTTTTAAAAGTGTGAAGTTCTTTTGTAATCACCCTTTATACATTGTTTCTTTGGCATTTTAATAATAGAGGACTACAGGACAAAAATCCATAATCATTGTATTTTTTAATAAGAACATAAATATTTTTTTTTATTTTAGAGACCTACCTCGGTATACACGGCTACTATAAACGATTCATTCGATTTTAAAGAATGTATTTTCAAAGTATTACACAGTATTACTTTTTCTCTCAGTCAAATGTCTAGAACTTTCAACTTATTTTCAAGCGTACAAAACTTTTCTTGCTTTGTTTTTGCACAAAATGGATTGTCACTTTTTTTCTTTTTTGGAAGCCATGATAAGCTGTGTCATTGATGCATATTTGCAAACAGAAGGTTCGTAAATTGTCACGGATGCTTTTTATTTGCATTGAATACATTCTCTCACGTGAACAGCTTATTTCCTTTTTAGACAGGAAGCAAAAAGAGGAAGCCGATAAAAATGGAACGGGACAAACCACGAATACGTAAATTTATTCGCGTCGTTGATGCTGGAATCCCGCACCCTGCCTGTACATTGCCTTTACAAAGTTTTTCATTAAACCCAGCTTGATATGAAGGGGAGACAACAGGATTTTCTCACTTTAGTCTAGATGTTTATTTTCGACATTCATTTTTCTAGGAGTCAAATTTTGGCTATTTAGCCAATCCTTTGTGCTGTAGCGGAAATCTTTTACCCGGCTATCCCACTTGCAAATGAAACAGCAGTACTTGGTGTAGCCACTCTGCTTACCTAAAAGAAATTCAAGACCTTCAAATCTCCACGAATATGCTATTTGTACTGGCTAATAGCGAATTTCAATTCGTTTTATCTCAAAAATTGTGCTTGCTAGAGAAATTTCAAAATTATATTCGTAATCAACAGAAAAAAATACTACCAAAATCACCCACTTGCATTCCGTGAACAAGAAAAGTCTTAAATTTTGTTGGCCAGTGTAATTGATAAATGTCAAGAACCGTAAACTCGCCAGGTTTTCATCGTGATACACAAGCAGGAAAAGTTTGTGTATTGGAATATGCGAAATGCACCTTTATTATTGCAGTGCAGGGTGCATTCAGAAAGTACAGAAAATAACCACCATGTTAACAGAATATTTTGCGATGGTATCAGCAGTTTAAGGACACGTTGTAAACGGAAAAGCACCGGTCGACCAAGCGTGTCAGCTGAAACCGTGGAGAGAGAGAGAGAGAGAGCAAAGGAGTTTGAACGTATGTGATCAGAAAGGTGCACATAGAATTATTGTAGAGTATGAAGAAACTTGATCTTTTCATGTATCGTTTATATCTTTGGAAAAAAGACAAGTATTTTGAAATCATTTATATTAGCCGTGTATAAAGAGGTAGCCCTCTAAATTAAAAACTGATTTATTTATGTTCTTATTAAAAATACATTAATACTCAGTGGAGTAACTAGCTCTTTTCATATAAAATTTCGTTTTGAAATTGTATCAATCTATTAGAACTTTTTCTAATACCTTCATTAGCGCATTCAAGGCTTCAGAGTTACAAGAAAAACCTTCATTTCACCCTGCTATCAGCAAATGCAAGATCCTTTTTTGCTTCTTTCCTCTGCTTTCAATGGGTTTCCGATATTCCTGTCGTTGTAACCCCCCACCACCTCTCTCATTTCCATTTCCTTCGCCCTCTAGTGTTCTTGACAAACAAGGCTTATAATCCTCCTATTTTCGCTCCCACTATCTTTTCATATCTACAACTGCCCTGTCACTCGATAGCCATTCAAAAAGGAGGCAAAGCGGGGGAAGAAAAACGTGAAGAAAACGGAGAACATCAACAACGTTTTCTCTCTCTCTCATCCTTCGACCCTACTGATATCCTATTTCTCATTGCTAGGAGATATATTATTAGACATCAAGAAGTTTGGCAAAGAAAACAACTTCACACCAAATGGTTTTGAAGGTAAACGAATAGAATGGATTGGACATGACAGTTAAGGGTAGTTTTGAAAGGGGAAATTTAATTCTATCCAGAACAGTTTATCATGAAAAATTTTTAGATAATTTTTATTTAAATGAAAACAGATTAGTTGAAACGGGTTAATGTGATCGATTATATAAAAGCTGCATCGTTTATTATGATTTATGAGAGCATTAGTTACAGCAAGTCAAGGATGATGAATGGTTTTTACTACGTGAAAACAGATTTATCTAGCCTGTCGTGTTTTGATAAAAATATTTAATACATTCCTTTTAAAATGATAGGCTTTCATTATTTATATATTTGTATTTTTATTGACAGCTAGCCATTGGGTTAGACTCAAATGTTTCTCATCTGTATTGACACAAATTTTAACGTGTTGACGTGAGTCTGTGATGCAAAGAATTGACAGTGACACAAAATTCACCTTAATCTTTTGAAAATTCTCCCCTTTGGAAGTGATGCAAAACATATTTTATGTTTTATACAAAGGTTGTACTTACAATAATGATACAATGTCACAAAACGTCGTCTCTTATTCAAATGTTAGTATTGACCGATACAATCTAAGTCTGAGTGTGCACTACCCAAAATATGTTTGGCAGATGGCAATGAGATTTATTAATTTATTTATTTATTTATTTATTCGAGACGGCTTACGTCAGAAAAAGTCGAAAAAGATTACATGTTAAATACAGTTAAATGTACACAAGTTAAATTAAATCAATGTCAGATGCTTCATTATTGTACAGATTTTGAATTCTATAGACTGGTAACCGTTGAGATATTAAGTTACAAAGTGTCCCCGGACGAATCGTCCGGTTTTTTGAGGACGAGTCTTCTATCCGGAACACGGAAATAGAGTTCACTAGCTAGATTGGGAGCATTTAGTTTTCCATTAATGAGGCCCTTAAGGAACTCAAAGTCCCTGATTTTCTTAGCATCCTATAGAGCAGTGTCTGATAAACTGTGCGCCGCGAGAGATTTAATAGGTAAATAACTATAGGAAAAATTACAGGTAAAAAACTTTCACGGACCGTCCGAACGTGAGTCACCCTGTAATGGTTTCAGGATTTTCATTTAGTGTGCCGAAAAATAAATTCCCATCCCTGTGTGTTATAATGAAAAAAAGTTTTGGGGCACACTGCTGTAGGGATACAAGATCACATTCATAAGTAAGATGTTTTTGGTTGAGGAACCTTATAAAATGAGTTTGCACTCTGTCTAGCACACAAGATCTAGCTCTGGAATGCCATTCCACATCACAGAAGCATATTTAAGGGGTGGAAGAATACTACTGGAACATCCTTCGTATTCTCCGCGATTTGCGAATATGCCGTTTAATGTAAGACTCGTAGAGGACTTGCTTTCAAGAGAGTCTAGAGCAGTGTTTCCCAACTTCCATAGTTTAAGTTAATCATATGACGACTCTCAGTCGTTCATTCATGTTTCTTCAATGAACATTTCAATTTTTAAATATTGAAAATTATGTATATATATTTGGGGGGGGGGGCTTAAGAATTTTAGAAAGGTTTAGGTGGGGCATAGCACAAAAAAGGTTGGGAAACATTGGTCTAGAGTCTAGTACGGCGTTCCATCGTTTGTATCAAAATAAACACTCCGCTAATGGAATCCAGCGACTATTATAAATAGCAAACAGTTGCAGCGCACAAGAGATTACATCGAAGAAATGTGAATGCAGATTCCTGGGAAATAAATTAGTTACATATTATAAACATGTTCCCACTAAAATATTTTCCAAGAAACTGAAACGAACAAAAATTAAAATTTGAGTAAGAGGATTTTTACAGTATTGAAAAACTATATATTTCGTGGATTAAATCGATGCCAATTACTTGATATTTGTTGCATTCTTAGTTTTTGGAGTGGTAAGAAGTATTAAATTAACTCCTTACACGATGGAAATATCGTAAAAGGTTTTACTAATTTAGAACCTCGTAACGAGTCCCAAGTAAGGAGCCCTGTTGGATTACGGGAGATTGGTGATGTTATCTCGCAACGCCGTCGACGACTTTGCAGCAACTCCGTTAACTTAACGAGGTTTTAAGCTTCTTGACAAGATTTGGCCGAGTTCTCTATTCGCACCGAAACTTCTAACCAACATTACTGCCTCTATTAACTATTGGCGATAATTGCATGGCAAAGCTTTCTAAAGCAGGCTTTAACAATTAGTCCACCGTAGAGTAGCACTTCATTTATTATTGTTGTTGTTTTGTGAATTTCTTCTTTTTATTATTTAAGTAAATGATGCTAGATGCAAAATGCATTTAATAATAAAAGTATATAAAAATTGAGAAAATAATCAAGTTTCTATTTTAATAAAACTGTATTAGTGTTCTTTTCGGTGTATTGCAACACTTTTTTTTTTGTTCCAACAGTTACCGCACCTTTCCAGAAATCAGCTTAAATTCTTTTTATTAACAGCTTTTCTTACTACAATTATTATCTGAATATTTCTTAGTAATTTGTAATTTACAAAATTAGTGCATATAAATAGCAAGTTTATATTAATCACATGCCACTCTCAGCAACGTAAAAGTAAAATTAGGAAATTTAAATAGCAATCCCTAGGTAATTCAAATTGGCGGAGAAAAGGATAATTAACTTATAGCTTAAAATGAAGAGAATTAAATTGAGAAATATGCGCTCTAAGAGCACTGAATGCTAATTAATCCATCGCCAGTGACATTTATTGGATTCTCTATATAAAATGAGAAAGAGCATGACTTCGTTTAAACAGAGCAAAATAAAAATCCGTCTCTTTCATGTTGACAGCAAAGTGGAATGCTGCTTTGATTTCGAATTTGCATTAATAATTAGAGGCTTCGGTACAGCAGCAAAAAAAAAAAAAAAAAAAAAAAAAAAAAATATATAAGGGGGTAAAAACCTAAAAGCTAAATCTAAATAATATTATAACTAACTTGATTACTTTTACCCATTCGAAATATGAATGCGCCTTATGGAAATGACAATAGATTTACATTAAATAATGGAAAAAAGCATATTAATTAGAAAGGCAAATTAAAAAACAACCTTTGTTTTTACTAAGAGAAAGGTGGGGCGAGGGGAATCCCGGTTTTCTTTTCTTTTTTTTCTTGTCCAATTCAATTTCATCTAAAAATGAAATTTGAAAAAAATTGAAATTAATTAAACCATTTTTAATTCGCTCTCGGTTTTTCTTTACGAGCCACATTTTACTGAATAGAAGCAATTAAAACTTTTTCCCTCCCTTCTCTCCCCTTGCTCTTTTATTCTTCCTTTTTATTTACCTCCCCCACAATGGGTGCCTTGAGGAACCAGATTAAGTTTCCATTGACATTAACTTTCGCATCCATTGTTGTCGTGGGTGTTCGTCGAGAAAGCCTGCTTCGCGAGCCCCGTTTAATTTGGTTTTTGTGTCTCTCTCAGCTGCTTTTAATCCTTTCCAACCGGCAGGCGAGCGTGGTGCGGTTATTTTTACGAGAAAGGGTTGAGCCTCGAGCTCGGCATTCTTCTGCTATAACAAATCCCTTCCACTTCAAAGCCTCCAAAAGGACCATTCCCCGTCCCCCCTCCATATTCTCTCCACCATCCACACTCCTATCCTTCTTCTTCTTCTTCTTACCCTCAGACACTCTACTTTGTCTCCCGATAGCTCCGATGAAATGAACAACAGCGCTGTTTCTCTAGCGGTTTTTCAGGTAAAAGAGTAAAAGTCCTTCAAGTTTTATTTTTTAAAACCCAAAGGCTTAAACGAAAGTCGCACGTTTAGGCAACGGAAACCCGTAAGCTTTCTAGGGAGCTTAGTAGTTCTAACACTTATGTGCTTCGTGGTGCTAAGTTAAGTATCACTTGCGAAATAACCTTAACTTAGTAAGCACTTGCGTACCTTGTTTATATGCGGGATAATTCTGAGTTTGTTTTTTTTTTAATGCTAAATTCTCTTGTCGGACGATGTATAAAAAATGTATGTCTTAAAAAGTAGAATTGGATCATTCAAGATTAGAAAAAATAATTTTCTGTATGAATACAGCATTTAGAGAATTAGAATATCATTATATTAACTATCTATCTGCTACAGAAGTTCACTGTTTCTCTCTTTCAAAAAAACGTTTTAGAAAAAGCTGATGAATCCTACAGACTTTCTCTATATAGAAGCTTTTTTTTCCATTAATTTTTGTGTGCATTAAATGGCTTCTTCGTCTAGTGTATTATATAAGAAATAGTTTATAACTTGAAGAATTATTCTTCTCATAAATTCACGTCGTGGTTTTAACCAAGCGATGATAAACGCTCTTTCTTGATTTTCTAAAGGCATTATTTGCTCGGGAGCGCGCATTGAAGCTAACTTCCAGGCGGAGCTTTCGCCCTGCTCTTCGTTTATGCGTGATTACTTTGTCTGAATACATTGTAAGTTTCTTAAAAATGTTATTTACTTTATTTAAATTTCTTTTGATCTGAAACTCATTCAGGTCTTGTAAATTGTAAATTTAATTATGAATATTAAATATGGCTTATGGAAAATTGTTAAATTCCCCATGTTCTGTTAATGAGCATTAAGGGTTGATCAATAAATAACCAGCCAAAGATAAGATACTGGAATACAAGCATTTTAATGTTACAAATACTTCCTCCCATTATTTAGACACTTATCTTAGACCTAATACGATTCAGAAAGTCATTTCATTGCGACTCATATCATGTAACATGATCCAATGACAAGCCTCCTATTCGGATCACAAAGTGTTTGTGATCAATTGTGTATATAGCACATTCGCTCAGTTTGGCTTCAGCTGCGATTTGACAGACCGTTATCCATCTACTTGCTAGAACATGGTTTTTAATATTTTTCACCTTCTCTGGAGTGGCTGCATTCTGTAAACGACCAGACCGTTGTGCGTCTTGAATGGATATTTGTCTTTACTTAAATTTCTTTTCCCATTTCTTAAATTGAATAAGGCTAAAGATATAAGGACCGTACGCATATGCCATTCGCCGATGAATGGTAGTGGGACCACTCCCTTCTGCAACTAGGAACCGGATTACGCCTCGTTGCGGATGCTTACATTCTCAACCAGGTGCACGCAAACAACTAACCATGCCTACTTTGCATATTCACCATGGAAATATCCTTTCCAGTGCGTGCTGTTTGGCTAGTCATTTATTGTATGGCCTGTATACCAGATAATACGCACTCACCTACGTAGGAAGAGGCTAAATCCTCATTTTCCCCCATACATAGGCTATTCAAACAAAAAGAAAATTAAGGAGAGGGAGGCGTCAAGCGTCTTGAGGGTGGAACCGCATCCCTCTCCAGAGTGTTCTCTCGCAGTTATGAACAACAACTTAGACCTACAGAAGGACTTATTAATTTAAATTGGTTTCCGTACTTTTCCGAAATTAATCAGAAACGATTTTCTGGACTACATTTTAAAGCATACAAATCTTAATCTTCACGGGATAAATATTAAAATAAATTTTTATCTTAATAAGCGATGATTAAGACAAAACAATTACCCAAGAACCCCAAATATTCGCTATTGATAAATTATACCGATATTTTGTGGGCATGATTTCTCATTTAGGAGAAGTCAGCTTCATCCAAAATTGCTTTTGAGAGGAAATCCTTGCACAATTGGGCACTTTGACTTCGGCATATGTCCCAAAATATGCTAACCCTCTGTACAACAACAAACGGACCCTCTTCTGATTATTAAATGAGATCCGTCTATTTGTCAGTACGGTTGAAGTGCGCATAATCAGACAGTCCATTTGTGAGCATACTTGCACATCATTTAATTTTGTTATGGACGTAGAATGGCAAAAAAGCAAAAAAAAAACAAAAAAAAAAACAAAACAAAAAAAAACAAAAAACAAAAAAACTAGCGACTTTGTTGAAGGAAATGTTATCTGCCACATTGTGCGCATATTCGGAAAATTTTGGATAAAATATCACATTCACATACAGAGACCGGCATCTGAACACGAACTTCGCACGTCGGACATCCCATAAAGCTCATTCAACGCGATGTCCTCTGGCAATCATGAATGTGGCCGCATCTCAACAAATACAAACCAAATATCTCACCTAACAAGGCAGCCAGACTCCAGTGGTGTTTGGGACGTTGGAACTGAACCGTACAACAATGTGAAAGGATCTTATGGGTCCCGATAAACTTTGTACCAACCTGATGGACATATTTGGACCTGGTCAATGGAAGGTGAATGCTTTTAAACTTTAACAGTGTATCGTTCTCTCTGTCAAGGTGTTTCTGATGGTGTCTTGAGATCCTTGCATGTGATACATGACACGGTGAACTATGATGCCTACATGAACATTATGAGCAATCGGTCTCTTTCTACTCGGATGTGTTTTTGGAGTCGAGGATTGTATCAGACAGGAATAATTTCGATTACGAGTGGATGTTGAAGTAGAGTTACGTTCTTCGAAACATTCTTCTGACCGGTCCCTTATTTTAAGATATCGTACAACTATTTTCCATATAAAGTTTTCAGTTGCTTGTGGATGCATTCAACTCTTCACTCTTATAAGTCAAACCCTCCGTCACAGAATGCTTATCTGGCGGATGTTTTTAACGAATTTAATGTCAAGCTCACTTTCGAAAATTTTCGAATAGAAGCACTATCGATATCATTGTTAATGAGTATCTGCATTAGCAATATCGTAATAATGCTCAAGAAATAGTCTCGAAGTAAATATACTGGAAAAAAATGCTTCATGGGCGAAGCATGAATGCATTTCTTTTAAATTCCAAGATTAGAACGTGTCAATAGAGAAATCTCTCAATGATTTTATTCTGAATAAAAATTTTATTAGACTTTGTGGAGAATCACTTATCTATTAATTTTCCAGGTTATAACCACAAACAACATTTAGCGGCTGTCTAAAAATCAGATGCGTGACGAAAGCCATTAGATTTGTTGGCGAATCCTTGGTGCATTTAATGAGCAGTTTTAATTAATACTAAAAGGTTATCAAGCCAACTGGGGAAGATGAAGTAACGGGAGGGAAGAAAATGAGTTCAACTTCAGTATATTTAGATGAACTGTGGATTTATTGCTCCTCAGTGGGTTCTGTGAAATAAAAAGTGGGGACGTATGAGGGAATGAGGTGAGGGGAAAAATGATAATTCCCGAAATCTGAACTAATGAAACAGGGCAGATTCGGATCGTAGTTGCCATGGAAACTTAAAAGTTAATTAAGATTCTTTCGGTGTAAAGTGAAACTGAGGATGCGCTTTCATCGTTCAGCTTAATTGACTTCCCTTCCTTACAGTAAACGGTTTCACTATGGTGAGAGTCCAACCGTAGTTTGATGGAACTATTAAAGACGTTTCCGCTTCAGGTTGTTCCATCTTAATGAGGGTTTCCAAAGGATGTTCATTATTTGTTCAGCTTTCCCCACCCTATCAGCGGCATCATCCCACACCCACTCGAGACCTGGTCCTAAAGACTGGATTGAGTAATTTCGTCATTCAGGAAACTTTGAACTCTTTTGACAAATTAAATATACTCCCTGCTCAAGGTATTAAGATATATATGAAAAAACTTGGTATACGAACTGTAAAAAATGAAAGCATTTCTCATTAAATTAGCTTGAGGACGTGTTTTTATGAATTTGATCAGAGAAAAATCTATTTCACCTACACAAATGTTTAAATTTCTGTGTTTGAAGAAATCTAATTTCTTTACCTTTCTAAATATTGTGAAAAGTAGTTTTTAAAAATTTTGATATATTCTTCTTATTTGGCTCCCAGCTGGCGGCTGGTACTGATTTGCCTCACAAACAGTACGCTGATGTGGGTACCCCAAGATTTCGTATTTTCACTGTAACCTTTTTCCCATGATGTACGATCCAAGGTGTTGGTCCAGACCAAGTTAAGTTAGAGTCGCAGGTTCTTCAGGTCTTCATCCACTTGCTTAACCAACTAATTCTACCAAAATCGCTGTTCCAAACTTTACTATTCCAAATTATTAGAAGTCTAAATTTCTGTTATTATTATTATTACGAGGGGAGTTCAATAAGTAATGCAACACATTTTTTTTCTCGGCCAATTTTGGTTGAAAAAACTGGACATTTCCTGTGAAACATTTTCAAACATTTCCGCTTCGTCTCGTATAGTTCCATTGACGTCCGATAGGTGACAGCGCTATAGTGAGCTGTTAAAATGGCATCTACAATGGAGGTGCGTTCCAAACAACGGGCAGTGATTGAGTTTCTTTTGACGGAAAACCAGGGCATCTCAGATATTCATAGGCGCTTGCAGAATGTCTACGGTGATCTGGCAGTAGACAAAAGCACGGTGAGTCGTTGGGCAAAGCGTGTGTCATCATCGCCGCAAGGTCAAGCAAAACTGTCTGATCTCCCGCGAGCTGGCCGGCCGTGCACAGCTCTGACTCCTGCAATGTCGGAACATGCGAACACTCATTCGAGCAGATCGACGGATCACAATCAAACACGTTTGACAGATCACTGTAGACATTCTGCAAGCGCCTATGAATATCCGAGTTGCCCTGGTTTTCCGCCAAAAGAAACTCGATAACTGCCCGTTGTTTGGAACGCACCTCCCTTGTAGACGCCATTTTAACAGCTCACTGTAGCGCTGCCACCTATCGGACGTCAATGAAACTATACGAGACGAAGCGAAAATGTTTGAAAATGTTACACAAGAAATGTCCAGTTTTTTCAACCAAAATTGGCCGAGGAAAAAAAATGTGTTGCATTACTTATTGAACTCCTCTCGTATTATTCAACTCTTATATTTTTGCTTTGACAAACTTTAGCTTTTTTTTTCCAGGATCTTACCAACTCTTTTTTTTTCCAGGATCTTACCAACTATGTGGAATTTTATTACTCAGGTAAAAATTCAAGGACATCCTTTTTTAGCACTTTCTCTTTACAAAATTCCTGACTGTCTTAAAAATCATTTAAGTTAAAAATTAATATAAAAAATTTATACTGGCTAGAGAACTGTTGCAAATAAAAAAAAAAAAAAAAAAAAAAAAAAAAAAAAAGCAGGGACAAACATACAGTATTTAAGCAATAAAAAAATTTGATGAAAGATTGAAGATCGTTTTGGCCGGAAGGACAACGCGACATGTCACCGCACGCAGTTGGTTTCATGAACACTGCAGTGAATTCACGACCCTGGGTTGGCCCCCCCCCCCCCTCCATAGATCAGCCGATCTTAACCCAATCGAGCATTAATGGGATACTGTAGATACCAGTAAACGCTCGATGAACCCAGCACTAACTACATAAGAACAATTGTTGGTAGCACTGCAAGGTGCGTGGGTTATTATCTCTCCAGAATGATTCCAACACCTCGTAGATACTGCAGTTTTGAGGGCTCGCGGAGGAGCGACTCGCTGTCAACATAACATGCAGTGCCTTCCTTTTGGCCATTCAGTTTATATTAAGAAGCACAACTGACAAAAAATGCTGTTGAATGTTTTGACCTTTAAGAAGAAATTTAAATGTTAGAAAACAACTGTCTCGTTTTAAAAGACGCATTTACAGGAATTCGATAATAGTTTTGGATATTGGCATGCATATTTCATTGACAACAACAACTTAACCATTTTCTGTTTAAGCTTTGCATCGCTACTAAGCGACGTGCAGTTTAAGCGAAGCAAAACTTGAAATATCTCTAGAAGGTGAGTCGTCTATTTAGATCAATTTGTGGAGATGCTAAAATGGTTCCTTTTAAATCCTCTTCCAAACCTGTAAGAGCAAAACGCAACAAGTAATAAAAATATTTTATAAGAATATATACATTTTGTTCCTTATGGAACCCTGCTTTGCACATAAAAATTTCCAATGGGGTTAATTTAGGTTGTTTTGAGTATCATAACAAGGGGTATGTCAAAAGCACATTGCTTTTAATATGGATATTGAGAAGGAAAAAATTTCTAATTACATTTGTAAGTTCTTTTACTTTTATCCATTTTATCTTCTCTCTAGTATTGAGTGAGAAGAAACCTTTCTCTCATAAGAACAGAAATTTATCGATTATTCATTTTCCGTAAATTAATCGCTTTCCATTCTCTCTTGCTATTTGGTGGAAATTGATGAGAGAGTGGGGAAGGGATGGGTTGAAGAGAAAGAATGGGGAAAGAGAAGGAAGCTGGGTTCCCTCGAGAACCTCTGGCGACCTCTCGAGATGGAACGATCGTCATCGAGGTCGTCACGTTGTGCCAGCAGAGTCGTAAACAAAACAACAACGACTGAAAGGCAAAACAATAAAGGAAGAAGGAAGAAACAAATAAAACGACGCACTGCTGATCAGAGAAGAGTAGGAAACAATAAAAGAGTCATTTGCAGAAGAAGCAATTGAATTGAAGGTTCTCAACCCCTCCGCCATCTCTCTTCTACGTTTTGCCCTTTCTCTCTCCTCTCTCTCTCTCTCTCTCTCTCTCTCTCTCTCTCTCTCTCTCTCTCTCTCTGTGTGCCTGTCTGCAGCTCTTTCCAGAATTATTGACAATGTTTGTTTGTGCTTAACCTTTCTAATATGGCCAGCCAATAAGAAAAGGATAAAAAACGAGAGAGGTAAAAAAAGAAGGAAATAAAAGGAAGAACGGAAAGCAAAGACATCTGGAAGACTGCAAAAGCCGAATCGAGATGCACTGCAAGTGTCAACAAGATTTAGCCGGAAGTGCGTGGTTTTTAAGCGATTTCTTCTAAGACAAATGATTTCTTGATTGTCTCAGCTTCTGATCGTTCTGAAAGAAAAGAAAGAGAAAGAGAAAAAAGAAGGAAAGGAAGGAGGAGGTAATCTCTACTGTTTACCAACTTATCGATTAGAAAGCTTCTCAAGTATTTTGTCCTTAGCAAAGGAAGACGTTACATGAAAAAAAAAAAATGAAAAAAATAGAATTGGAATTTTTCACTGAATTTTTTCTCCGAACGGATTAAGTAATCTTTCCCAAAATAAGCTCTTGTTGCTTTGATCTTATTTTGACGCTATTCTTATTCTGTATTCATTATAATTTTACAAAAGTAAACCCCCATTTCTTCAACGGTAGCACTGTTTTATGACAAATATATTCAGAAACTTAAGATTTAGGCATACATTACGACATGACAGTCTGATAAAGATAGAACTGAAATTAGTAGTTTTGCATAGCACGAGGAAAAGTTTAAATATTTGCACATCTATTAAAGATAATCAAGAATCTTTTTTTTTTGAGGCAAACATTTCTGGTTTTAATTAATTAATTAATTAATTAATTAATTAATTTCAAAAGCGGAACAATTGAAAGAACTTTAAAAGGGTTCCGTGATAGCCACCTAGCAAACAAAAGAATTAAAAAATAGAATTAAAAATAAACGTAATGAACGTGAATATAGTCTTTTATGGATTATATCACAGTTTGTTTCTGATAAAATATTACATGATTAATGATGTGGATGGCGAGTTAAACTGTCCAGAAAAGAAGAAAGCACTCTTTTTCCATGCCTCTGGCTTTAATCAACGACAGAAAACTAAAGAATTTCATCGTTAGTCGTTTTTCCCTATCAGGCCGAATTTACCACATATGCTGTACATACTATAGAAGCATGCACAAAAAAACAAACTACTTCCAGTGTTTGAATCCTTTTTTGTATGACAACGAAACCAATAATTATGTTCAATTACACTAGTAACCGACGGAATGTTCGATAGAAACTTTTATTCATAAGGTTTCTAATTATAAACCCCATTGCGTAATTTCGGACATTTTTTTTGTCAATTGTGAGACGTAGCCATCTGCTGTGTTCGATTATTTGCTCATTTTTTTTCTTTCTTCTTCTTTAAATATAATTTTCTGGTCTTAAATACAATTTCGATTTCTCTTTCTCTCTCTTTTACTCAATTGCTGGAAGGCAAGTGGGAAATGAGTTGGCGAAATTCGTTTCACAGCGAAAGGAATGAAGGAAGAGAAGGCAAAGAAGTTGGTCGGTTGGGGGTTGGTGATTGCACTTCGCTTTGCAGAGGAATGGGAAAAAAAAGTAGAAAAAACATTCACGGAAATTGATCTCCAATGAGCATCGATTAGTTTCGTATGCCTCTTCGTTGCGATAAACTTTTTTTTCCCCGTCCAGATTCCATTCGATATGAACTTGGTAATAATCTTAATTAGTTCCTTCCATTTTCTCTTAAAACTCTCATTTCTTTTTCTTTTTATTCCGCGTTCCTCTCCCTAACTTTCCATCAAAGTTTTCCATTAAAAGAACAATTAAATCTGCAAAATACTTAATCCTTTGAAAGGTTCTTCGATGTCTGTTTGTGGGAGGGACTCTTAGGCTCGGCAGTAAACTTAAAATAAACCCTGAAATTTTTGGTTCTCCATTCTTTTAGTGACTCCCTTTATATATTATGGATACCTAAAGAGTTCATAAGCGCTTTTATGATCAAGCTAATTGGATATTCATTCATTTCATTTAGGTACTTCTCAGCGTTGCTGTTTGACATTAAATATAGCACCAAATATTTTATTTATAATGCGTTCATTAATAGCAGCTAAAGTATTTGCTTGGGTTAAGTGGTTCAGGTGAACAGAATTCAGAACAGTCGCTAATATTGTTATCACCACCGGTTAAATGCGTTCAAAACTAATCAGATGGTGTTATTATCTATTTAAGGTGTTCACACTGATAACCCTAACTGAAATTAACGAAAAGATGACGATAAGAAACAGTTTAAATAGAAATTAGAAGTTGTGCCGAGCACATGCGACGATCAAAATAATTTATCGTTTTCTGTAGCAAAGAAATTTTTAATTTAAATCGACATATCCGCAATTTCATTCGGTTCGTTGCAATTTTTGTGGAAGCAATCATTCATTGGTCGTTTGCATTTGGATAAAAAGCATCGTTGTATAAAGAACTAAGTAGATATTACTAAGATTCAGTTAAAGGGATGCTTTCGATAGCTACATTGACAATTACAAAGAATATTGGATATAGGGATAGGTATTATGCAATAAGCGTTACGTAAAAGTGCGTATTGCGTGAGGTGTTACTATTGCAGCTTTGAATCATTCTGTAGAGGAGTGAGCGAGAGATAGGATCTGAGCTAAAGATTCAGTGCACGTAATGTTTACACATCTTCCATTTCTTCAAAGGGTGTTTAAAATTTCAAACAGGAAATTGCTTCATTTTGTTTTTCGTTGGTTTCGAAGATCCTTTCAAATGTTTCCGTTAAGAAGGCCCCAGTAGATGAGGGGAAAAAGGAACATATTTTCCGGGAAGTTCTTTTGCAGATTAATAGTAAACATTTTAATAGAAGTAGATGTTTACGGAGTGGTAGCAGTGGTTTCGAATCCTTTCTTTGTTTTCCCCTCTCTTTTATATTTTTTTCTTTCACCGGATATTGAAATATGATCTCGCCATGCAGAAGAATTATCTTTATTTCCATGAAAAGGTTAAAAGGGTTTAAGAAAGGATTTTGTATTGTAAAGATTAAGGCTTTTAATGGGAAATTTTTTTCCCGTTTTTAAAATGCAATAAGGTCAAAACATTGCGAAATTAAATAAACGAATTATATTTTATGATAATGCATGGTGCAAAATGTGAGCTTGTTTTGGAATTTTCTTTGTTGGTTTTGAAAAACTTTCTAGAATGTTTACAAGAAAAAAGAAAAAGATTAACTTATTAAAGATATAATTTGCCTACACAAATTAAACGTTATAATAGTCCGAGACGTTGTTGAATTTTCAGCGTCGTTTAACCAATTAAGAAATCTTTCTCCTTTCTTTGAAGTTGTAATGATATAAATTATTTTCCAAATTAAGTTTTACAGACGCAAACGCAAGAGAAAGGGGTTGAAAACCCTTTTACAGGGAAAAAAAAAGGAAGACAAATAAAAATGATGTCAAATTTACTTGAGTCAACAATCTCATTTCTGATTGTGCTTTTAAAACGTTAAAAACTTTTTAATCACGTTAGTCGAATGACAAAAATGGATTGTGACGACTTGTTAAAAAGCGGTTTCGCCTTAAAGCTCTTATTAGTTGAAACCTGATAAGAGCGGCAACTCGCGCTCCCTCTCTCAGACTTTTGTTTTCAAACAGTTCATTAGAGGAGAAATGTAATCTCAATTGTTTCTACCTCTGATTTAATTAATCCTTCCAATCTCTCCCGCTTTTCTTCTCCTACTTTAAATCCTTTTCTAACCACCCGCTCGCCCTTCCTCCTTCCTTCCATCTCCTCCTCCTCCTCCTTCTCCTCCTTTTCAGATGTTGGGAGACGTATTAAATTAGGAGTCGCGAGTGTCCATTCCTCCCAGGAGCGTTGCATCGGCTCTTCTCTCCCCATTAGCTCTAATGGAGTGTTTAATGTGGGATTGCAATTTTCACCTGAGCCTTGGTGGAAAGCTCTAGTGACGTCAGAAATTGATGCCGGTCTCAGGATTACAAAAGAGCGAGCGCATAGTGAGAATGATGGAAATGGATTAAAACCCACTTCGTCCCATTTCATGGGGCCTTAGGTTTGAAGGGGAGCATTAAATAGAAGGGGTCCAAGTATTGAGTTGAAACTTGAAGCGCAAATTGGACCCTTCCCCCGGGGTGCCCCATGAAGTATTTGTAAGGTGAGATTAATTAAATAAGTTCATTAAAATTTTTATAGCAGCACTGCCCGTGACAAGTTGCAGATCACTTGGGTGATACAGTTTTTCTTCGTGTTTCTAGTTTTAACAAGGATAGGTTTGTTTTATTTTATTTTTATTAAGAGTAAAATTTCTTGAATTCATTCTATTATAATTCTGTTATAAATTAATAATGTTAGAATATTATCTTTGAATATTTTTATTTTTCCTTACTGCATGATTAAAAAGCTGCATATACAAGGTGTTTATTAAACATATGGCAAAAATTCAGGGGGTGATTCTTTGGATTATTTTAAGAATCTTTTGTCCTTTGATGATTTTCTCTTTGTTCCGAAGATACAGGGCGATGACCCATCTTTTATTACCTAATATTCCATGTAAAGCTTCTTAATGTACAATGACTGTTGAAAGACTACCACCAGCTAGGATGTATGAATCCAGTCTTTTCATTGACTGCCGAACTCTTTCAAAAACGCCCATCAACTATCCCATTTCTCAAATCTTCTACATTTTACACTGGAATAATGTAAACTAATGATTTCATATGGCCTTATAGAAAAAAATCTAAGGGATATAAGTCCGGGCATCGAGCAAGCTATAAGTGAGGTCCACCTCGACCAATCCAGCGATCTTGATATTTTATACTTAAAAACTCAGGAGCACCGTCGTGCATAAACCACATTACATTTCTCGTTGCTAGTAGTATATGCTCTAGAAAGACAGGTAGCGAGTGTTCCAAAAAATTTTGATACATCTGTTTTTGTTTTGATACAAAAAAAAATGATATCAGTATTGTTTTAGTCGAAAAACCTTTATCGCCTTGTATCTCCAAAACATAGCGGCATTCCGAAAATCACCAAAGAACAAAAGATATTTAAAATAACCCAAAGAATCGCCCCTTGAATTTTTGCTGTACGTTTAGTAAACACCGTGTATAATTTAAAATTTTTACTATACTCGAAGATTTAAATTATTATGTATATTATAAATAAATATTAAGTGAATGAAACTCCTGAGAGAAACTCTAAAAAAAAAAAAAAATGCTCCGCATTGAGAAACACTAAAAAAGTAGGATAAATGTGGTCCCTAAAGAAAATTCGACAGGTTTATATAAGTTTTAATGTGCCACGTGCCACAGATATTACCTCGGATATTCTCAGAGAGAGATTAAAATGGATGAAGGCGAGTACATTTCGTTCAAAACTAACGCAAAATTAGGCATCTCGTCCTTCGCTGACAATATTCTCAAGAAAGAACATAATTATTCTCAAGATAAATTCAAAATTCTCCATTCTCTAAAAGATTATAAAGTTACTACCATTCCTGGTGGCTGTTGAAATAGTTAAAAATAAACCACCCAATCAGCTACTAAACAGCGACAATGGGCCGAGCCCGTTAGTTGATTAATTCATCATTGTTAATATTTATTTTTGTAATATTTATTGATTGGTTTTTGCTTCCGTGCCAGGGCTATATAAACCCGGGCAATCGTTTCTTTCCTCACTCGCTGAAGAAGTTGATTCCTGTCAACGAAATGCGTATACAATCATTAAAAGTTGTTCTTGTTGAATGCTAGTTTCGCTTGTCTCTTTATCTTGCTCCTGTATCCATATGGCAGACTAATATCATATTTACCATAGTAAGGGATATCATTAGAAGAGAGGAGGCGAAACGAGCCTTAAATAAATATGCACAGTAGCCACAGAATTAGAAACATCACTTTAATGGTTGATTGGACCCCATTTGGCCGAATTACAGCATATATGCGGATTGGCAAAGAATCAATAGTGTGTTGTGGCACTTGAAATCAGTGAAAGACCAGGCGTTCACCAGAGATTCCCTTAATTCTCGCAGATTTGTGGAAGAGGATCTTATTGAAGATAGGTACCAAACATTCTCTATGGGATTGAGATTTGAGCTCTGGGGCAGCCAGGTGAATGACGTAAGTTAATTTCGTGCTCGCTAAACGATTGATAAACCAAGCGTGCTTGATTAACAGTAGCATTGTCGTCCATGAAGAAACCATGCAGGATAAAAATGCAGCATTGCAGGATGGACTTGGTCGGCAACAATGTTCAGGTAAACCGTGCAACGCACCCGACGAGTTCCATACCAAGACACCACCACCAGACCTTGAGTTATCTTGATAAAGGCATGTTGGATCCATTGCTTTATGGAGCTCCCGCCAAACCCTCTGCCTACTGTCGGTACAAAACGACGTGTATCGTGATTCGTCAGACCACAAACCTCCTTGCAGTCTTCACGTGTTCACTCAGGATGCTCCAGACATCTCTGTAGATGAGCTTTCCTGCTCTTTGTAGAAATCAGAGCTATTCGTATAGGCATACGACTGCCGATTTGGATCAGCTTCAATTTTTCCCAATGCCGATCAAGTTCTGTGATTAGATTCACCCAACTCCTTAAATAGGTGATAAGTACACGTTTGAATCACAAGACCTCAAACAATTTCTCATACATGTTTCACAGATGTTTCGAATTCATTGGCCAAAGACTAGCTGTTAGTCAACCGACTGTTTCATTCTTTATGGTTTGTTGACGTCGACTACGAACGTGGCAATTTCGTCGTTTTATCATGTTAAATTAGAATTGAAAAATTCAACGTCGAAAGTTTCTGTATTCGAATCGTTCGAAATTGCTGCCGCGTGTGAACGAATTTGCAGCGTTGCTGAAAAGTAAATATAAGTGGCGGGAAAGTAATGCCACAATTATAATATCAATATTCATAAAAGAAGATCATCTATAGCAGCGTATTGATGTGGAGAATGTAGCATTTCAGCGCTGTGGATCTGGAATTTCTTTAACAGAGAAAAATTATCGATCTAGCATAGCTTTGCTTGGCGACGAATATATGAACACTAAAGATTTTTTACTCGTTTTGAATTTCCAGCACGTTTATCAGATTTATCATAAAACACATCTGGGTCAGATATAAATTGTTCCCCCGTTTCCCCCCCCCCCCCCCCCACCAGATGAGAAGGAGACTGGAATGCGGGCAAGGGTCATCTATTCAGTATCTACTAAAAACTTTGTACTAGATCTAAGTGTTGGAATTCACGTGATATGACCTAGACGAAACTGTTTGTATTTAAATAGTGTTTCTTTTACAATATAGCCATCAATTTTGAAATATATATTCAATATAATATATTTTTTCCCTAGTTGATCCGAGCGCAGTTAAACCTACTTGTTATCTGAAGCTGACTCTCAGAATGTTCGTATAGCAGTCGGTAGCTTTTAAAGGTAAGTGCTACATTTTTCTATATTTTAATAGTTCTCACTAACCGAACATTTTAATAAATAGTTCTCACTTACCGAATTTAATCGTTATAAGTGTAGTTTATGCCTGAGTATACAGATAGGGTGAGTCAAAAGTCTGTAACCCCCCCCCCCAAAAAAATTTAAAAATAGTGGAGATATAACAAATCTGTTGCAGGCAGCATATTTGTTGTATCTCCACTCGTTTTGAAATTATATGGGGGGGGGGGGTACAGACTTTTGACTCGCTCTGGCTCGAACGTTTTTTAGAAGCGACTATTCGATTGGTGTATGTGGTGCTTGAAACCACAGTAGAAAGAAAATACTTCTTATGGTTTCTAAAATGAAAAGTAACGCTCCTATGTTGAACTTCTCCCTAGTAGTCAAGGAATATATATTTGGGAGAATTTTAGGTATGTGGCTTGCGTATCACCATTATTCAAGTTTTATATCCAAAAAAGTTTTTGAAACTTTTTCTTTTCGCTTTGTTTAGGATCATTTAAACCATTCAAGCGATTATAATTTTAAATCTCGGAAGACATTTGAATTTCAGTTAAAAAAAAAAAAAAAAAAGCAGAATAAGTTAATATTTTTCTGTAAAGTAACGCTGAAGAAAAAAGAATTTTTTTTCATTGCAAAAGGGCGAGTTTTAACTTTAATTCAAGCTGAATTGGAAACGTGGAATAGTGTAGATCAGCTGATTCTGATGGTAATCTATTTCGTTTTTTTTCCCGAGTCCTTCTTTCATACCCCATTTTTTGTATTTCTTCCTTCATCTTTCTTTTTTCTTGTCTCCTCCCTTTTCTCTAGTTTTTCCCAAGTTTTTTTTTCCTTTCATAGAATCAATCATTGTTTCCTTCTTTCTCTCTCTCCTTCCAGTTGACATTGGTAATTGCTTTAACGTTGCTTCCTGATAATTCTTGCGAAGAACCATGTCTTTGACACAAGACGCGAGACTTTTATTTACCATCGAAACCACAACGACACCCTCCGTCTTACCATCCCCGTCTTGCCTTTATTGATTTCCTTCCTAAATTTTTTTTGCCCCATTCTTCATTGTTCTTTTTTTCCTACCATTTTTTCCTCTCTTCCTTTTGTGCAAAAAAGTTCTTTTTATTGTTTTGTTTCTTGATGACGAAGGCGGAAAAGGAGTGATGAAATTTACAGTTGCTAGGTAACAAAGAAACAATGCTCTAATAGGACCATCATCGCCCTGGAAGAAAGAAAAAACGCATAAAAAGTATAGAGAAAATAACGACGAAGCATTAAAGGTTTGGCGTCTTTACTTCCCCTTTCACTCCGGTTTTTTTGTTTGTCTTACTATCGATCTTACTAGAAGTTAAACTGTTGCTTCATAATTTATGGCGTTAATTTGTGAAAGTTGATGGGGAAAATATTTACCGTTAATCAAAATTCATAAGTATAAACACAATGGAGTGGTTCTTTCCGTTACCGTCGAGCCTTTTAATCCAGCCCATTTTAAGCTTGTTTTTCGTGCTGTTACTTTCATCTTCTGTATTTGAATTCTGAATATATTACTTTAGGCGAACAAATTGTAAATATTTTCATTTCATTTTGTCGTCATTTTCCACTTTGCTAGAACTTACGAGTCCTGATCAGGTAATCGACAACGCAAAAGCGTTGAAAGCGATCAAAATAATTTTTTTTAAATTACGGTAATTAAAAATTCTCACTATACAGGGTGTCCACAAAGTCTGGTAACATGGCAGATATCTCAAAGCTACCAGGTAGGCGAGATCTGATGAGTGTGGTTTATAGGTAATAGGAGGGCGGGGAATTCATTGCTGCACTCAAATTTGACTTTGACCCCCAAATTTAAGGTCATCCATTTGCTAACTCGAAAACTATTAAGGATAGAGAAAAATTTCCAATTGCTACCCTGTAGAGCAACACCACATTAGTCTAAAAACAATTTTTAATCACACCCTTCCCCTTGAAAGATTTTGAGAAAATGGGCGAGAAAGAGTCACTCAAGGTCAGCTTGGGCTGGCTAGGTTGGCTGAGGTTTCTAACACATTTAAATTGCAGCGAAGCACACCGCTGGGAATTTTCTTTCCTTGAGTGACTCTTTCTCGCCCACTTTCTCAAAATCTTTCAAGGGGAAGTGCGTGATTAAAAATTGTTTTTAGACTAATGTGGTGTTGCTCTACAAGGTAGCAATTGGAAATTTTTCTCTAGCTTTAATAGTTTTCGAGTTAGCAAATGGATGACTTTAAATTTGGGGGTCGAAGTCAAATTTGATTGCGGCAATGAATTTCTCACCCCTCCCCCCCGCCCCCTATTACCTATAAACCACACTCATCAGATCTCGCCTACCTGGCAGCTTTGAGATATCTGCTATGTTACCAAACTTTTTGGACACCCTGTATAGCAAAAAGTGTCCTGATACCCCTTGCTTTCAATTAGAATGGTAACACACTTTCTGTTCCTGGATAGTAACTGTTATTTTCTAATGGTCAAAAGTAGAGAAAATGGTTATTCTTCTTCATAAACTTTGCTTTTGTCGTCATGACAGTGACATTTGGAAATTTCCTTTTTCCAAGGAAAGCATTCTAATTGCTTTCTTTTGGTTCACATAGAACCAAAAAAAAGAAATGAAATTTATTAAACAATAAAGACCGCTCGGATACACATACCCAAAGAGATATAAGCGAAAACTCGCATTCAGGAGATAGGAGGTAGGTATTTACCGTCAAAATGAGGCAACAGAAAGAGCTAAGTACGTTCGAATGTGGCATGATTGTAAGGGCTCACAAATTTAGCCATTGCGTCAGAATTCTGTGTAATTTAAGGTGCTTTGGTATTTTTGTGTAATTTAAGCAAATTTATCATGAAGTGGAAACGTCCGGAAGCACAGAATCCCTCCTTAGATATGGTAGGGCAAGCAACTAAGAGATTTGCTTTGCCAATGTCCGACGTCGTTCAGCAAGCAACAATGGACCTATGGAAGAAGGTCTTATGGAGTGATGGTCACGCTACACTAATCTCGCCAGTCTGTTTTGTGCTCATAGTAAAATTCAGAGGCCGTAGCGTGATAGTCTGGGTCTTTTAATTCCCCCCCCCCCCCCCCTGGTTGGAACCCATTCCACGGTTTTCGTGACTGGAACTTTAGAGACTAACTTCTATCAAGATATTTTGTACAATTCTGTGTTACCTACACGGAATGCAGTGTACCATAAAATCTCATCTTTAACTAAAGGAATATGTGAAGAAATTAAAGATAAACATTCAGTAAAACGTATGTGAAGTCGAAATAATCATTCTAATCGTTCGGAGCTGTTTCTTGGATCTTTCAGCAGAAGCTCCTCATGGGATCGTTATGTTCAAGGTTGTTGATGCTTTTTTCCTTTTTTCTTTCTTTTTTTTTATTTCTTATCCAACGAGATTCTTTGTTAGAATGCAAAAGAAGAAAGATGAGTTCAGAAGCAGACAAGGAAAAAAACAGAAAACAAAGAAAAATCACTTTTAACATTGTTATGCCTAACGCCCATAAAATATGGCTTTGAGGGAAAGCAGCTGCTCTCTCGCTCCCTCTCTCACGAAGACGAATGCGATTTGTTAGATTCTTCTTTCATTTTTCTTCCTGATAGGCTCTCATCTTCTCTGGTCACGTGAAAAAGTCATGAATTTCAAGCCCTATCTTCGATGAAACTCCTCATTAGGAGGTTGAGATTTGTTTCGTCAGCCTGTGCGCATTCTCAATTTGGCCAATTAATTCAGTTAAAATCATTTTTAGACCTTACACGAATAGGTGACTTCTAAAATTTTCAAGTGACATTTGTCAATAAGTCACACGCTGCTGATTTCGACAGATATACTGTTTGAAAGGATTATTTAATTGAATTAATAAATGTAGACACATTTATTCATTTAGTTAGTTCCACAAAGAACCCTTCATACTTAATATCTCAAGTTTAACACTCGCTTGTTGTCTGCGATAATGAAATGTTTGAAATGTTCCAATAGGATGTAATGAAAATACTTTTTATATTGAATACAGAGTTTCGATTCAAGAAAATTATAAGAATTTGGTTTTAGTCCCATAGTTCTTAAAGCGTTTTGACATCTCAGATATTGAAGCAATAAGTTTCTCACTTTTATGATGAAACATTCTTCCAGGTTCCTTTTTTATTTCCATCTTTTGTTTTATGAGATATTTTTACCTGTCAAAGAATAACAGCTATCGATCGGTGTTAAGCCACGGTAAGAGTTTCTAGGAGAATATTCTTAACCTGTTTCACATGATATTTTTCCATGTGGCAAGATGGATTCAGGAAAGTTTATTTATTTATTTTATTTATTTTTTGCATCGGAAGACGATTTCGGGCGAACTGCGGAACAGAAAATGTAAACAAAGTAAACTCCTCTGTCAATAGAGAATTTTTCTTCCATCTATCTGACCAGAGCTATTTTTTTCCGCATCGGAAACATTTCCATGGAACAGTCAGCATTGGAAATATAGTTACGCGTAGTTGTGTTTTCAACGGAAGATTTTAATGGATATCAAAATAAAACAAACTGAGAATAGGTGATATTCCATTAACCACGGGGTTCCCGAATAGATAGGACATGTATACTTATTATAATTTTTACTCACTTTTTGATGGTGTATCGAAATCTGAAGTCAAAATCAAAAACTTCGAAAAAAAATTGCAACACAACAACCGATTTGAAAATCATTCGTTAATTACGAAATTTTAAATGACAAAGAAACATCCTGCTCTTTAACATAATCTAGGACTTTCGGCAAGACAACTAATGTCTTAAGAAAACAAGAGAATTTTACATCACGATATTTAAAATATTTAAAAAAAATTTATATGATCCTCAGAACGTTATCTTAAAGAAATTTTTAAAAATAACGCAGTCATGGGAATATTCAACTCTAGAAAATCTAGAAATATATTAATTGCAGCATAGTGGCCGGTCTGTAGAATATGCATTGATGCACTTTTAATGTTTGTACAAATTTTTCATATGGATTTATTGCCATGTTTACAATTTTCGAGGACTTTTTTTATGAATGTTATCGTTAAGGAAATGGTGTCGCTACCAGTGATATTGCCTCTTTAGCATGAAAATACTCGTACGTTCTGTCTGTGACGACGTCAATGAACGTAAAAATTTGCCTACAGTTCATTGAGCAGGAAGTAAACAATAAATATTACAAGTTATGTTGTTTATAAAGTTTTTTTGTGACTATAATTAAATTCTGTAATAATAAAGTTTCATTATGGAATATCTGAAGTTTGTTGTTTGAACGCCGGTCGGTGATGGTGTTGAATAGAAATACAAATATTTTTGTAATGTTTGGATCCATTTTATTTTCTTAATAATGAGTTTTATTCTAAAAATTTAATGCCTGCTGCAACACAAGCCAATTTGAAAACAAAAGATTAAATTATTAAATTTCCTTTGCAAAATTTAAGCATTACAGAGGACAATATTAGCAGACTTCAAATTTTATTGTTGATTTCAAAAGTTTGCATTTGCATTTTTTTCGATACTTACTATTTATTTTCACAAATTTGCAGTTTATGTAAAAAGTTTTGCCGTTTAAATGGCGCGTTACCAGGGAAGTTATCTCGTGGTCATGTTTACATGGAAAAATTCGGCAGCAGACCTCAGAGACTCTTTGAACTAGAATTTCCATCGATTTGTTTATTTATTATTAAATCCATTCAAAATAAAGGTCTGAATTAAAAAATGAAAGTTGAAACCTTGTTGGTACATTTAATTAAAGGTTAAAAAGGGGCAGGCAAATTTGGAATGGCTTCAGGAAGCAAAATTTGAAAATGCCAACCTTGTTTACTTTTCGCTTTAATTAATTAACTGTAAATATTAACAATAATTCAGAATTTTTTCGCTAAAATTGATAGACGACTAAACTCCTTAAGTAGATATATTCTTTGTTACACAGTTTCTTTATAATAGAATTTAAGTGAAGCTGAATTTAATAAAGAATGTTGTTCGTAATTCTTATTTTAGCTGCTATTAAGTTTCAATATTATTACTTTAAATTATTTGTAAGAATACGTCCAACTTTTGCTCTCGTAATGCAAAAAAGGCTGCGGCTTTCTATCAGATTACTTGACTTTTCAATTAGTAAAATAGTGTTACAATTTAAAATATAGTCTGCGAGGAATTAGCTTTGTTTGTAAACGTGACTTTAAATTTTTAAGTACTAAAATGTCATGTCTCGCTTATAGGGAAATTATTAAAGAAGAAACTTTTGTCGTAATCTCATCCGGCAGTAGTGAGTAGTGTTTCCGGTTCGACGCATTTTTATGAACAAAGTTTATTGCCGAGTGAAGTCATTTTTAGAGTAAATAAAAATTGTTCACATCTCTACAAACATGAGATTCAAATTCATAAACTGTTAATAAAAATGCATTTGTCAGTAAATTGTTCCTAATGGATTGAATAAACTGTTAATAAAAATTCACAACTGCGTTAAAACCGATGAATTCTAAATTTAAAAATAATTGAATTTAACTTAAATCTCGTATAGAATGTTGCCTGCGTTGTATTAACCGCGCTTGCCCTTAAAAAAGGGTTAACATTGAGAGAGACAAAATTATTTAAAAACAAACAACCTACTGAGCAACCAGAACACAAAAATCACAGAGAGCAAAAGAAAATTAAACCATTCGTTGCGAGAAACTGTATTTAGAAAGTTTGCGAGGTCGTGATTACTTACTGTATTTAGAAACGGGGCTGCGATTACTTACTGTGTGAAGAGCCAGGAGACACAAAATCCACTTGACCACAAAAAGTTGACATTTATTGGCATTTCGATCACAAGGTGATCATCAGTCAGTTTGCAAAGATTTTTCCACTTCGAACAGAATATATGCAGGTGAGTGGCCAATCTTCTCTGATTGGTTACGCAAAGAAGATGATTGCTCAAAGATAAAGTACACAAAAAATGAAAAATGGTGGGCCAATTAGAAAAAGGTAGTCTGTGATTGATTACAAACAGAAGCAGAAAGTTAAGATCTGATAAATTAAGCAGACCCGTTCAATCGGATAAATTTATAGGACCTCTGTCTTGATTCATAAGGTCGTCCATTTGTGTTTGGAAATATCCCAGGATTCCAAAAAATTAAGGCTTCTATAATCCTCTTTGTATGGAGAATCTTGAAGTTACCTTTATTCGCTGTCTCTACTTGTCAGGATGTGTTGGGCACGTAGCCTGACATCTCGGGTTATGTTTTTGACATAGCTGAAATGTTCTTGACTCCTAGTTTCCATTTTTCTCCGGGTTGTCCTACATATTTGATTTGGCAAGTCCCACATTTAAGTTCATAGATCCCTGATCTGTGCAGGGGTGGGATCAGGCCTTTTTTAGACCCTAGCAACTTCTTGATGGTATGGTTGCTTCTTTGGGCAATCATATTTTTTAGACATTCTTCCAAAGTTTTTAAGAAGATGTCTCTTTATATGGCAGACTTATGTTTTTTTTTTGTTTTTTTTTATATATGATAGAGGCAGGCACCCTTATCTAAGAAAAGTTGTTGGACTCTTTTGGGGTCAAATGATAATTTTAAATTTCGAGATATTATACTCTGTCCGACGAAAGTTTGACAGGGCGTTCCAGTTAAATTTCAACTGTTTAGGTATTGTTGCAAAATAAAATAAACGTCTAAAAATTGGAATTGGAAATTTAATTGCACACGATCATTCAAACTTTCATTGTATAGAGTATAGTTACAATTAATAATAAATCTTGAAAGTAGAAAGTTATTGTTGACGTTATATTGTTGTAAAAATTGCATTGTCGGGTATTTTATCAAATAATAAATAAACGAAGAAATAAGGAACTGTGGCGTAGAATTGCCTGTATATGAAGGAAAAACCCTCTTACCACAAAAGAAAGGCGTTCCATATCTCAGATGTTCATTTGTGGTAAGAGGTTTTTCTTTCATATACAATAAATAAATGTATTACTGAAGAACTTCGCGTAACTGTGGAATTAATTTCTGCAGTTTATTGATAAGCATACGATATAACCCAGACTTATACCGGGTGTTCAATTTATCTGAAGACATTGAAATATCTCGAGAACCGCACATCGGATTAAGAAAAAAGTGTGGAATGAAAACTGTTCGTCTCGAAGGGGGACATCTAATGATACCAAACTCGACCCCCCACCCCCACCCCCTGGAGGTGGGGGAGGGAGGAGTAAAAAAACTTAAATGGGAACCCCCATTTTTTATTGCAGATTCGGATTCTCCAGAAAAAATTACCCCAATCTGACCTACGATTCGAATCATTTCGGCCACAGATGGCGCTGTAATCGACAAAAATCAAAATGGGTAAAAAATCCTTGAAAAATGGCGATATCTCAAGAAATAGGGTGGACAATTATGGTGTCATTAAGTAGTATTTGTAAGAATATCAAAAACATTTAATTTTATTTTGCTGATCTGATACCTATTTCTTGAGATATCGCCATTTTTCAACGATTTTTTTACCCATTTTGATTTTTGTCGATTACAGCGCAATCTGTGACCGAAATGACTCGAATCGTAGGTCAAATTGGGGTAATTTTTTCTGGAGAATCCGAATCTGCAATAAAAATGGGGGTTCCCATTTGAATTTTTTAACTCCTCCCTCTCCCACCTCCCGGGGATGGGGGTGGGGGATCGAGTTTGGTATCATTAGATGTCCCCCTTCGAGACGAACATTTTTCATTCCACATTTTTTTTGATCCGATGTGTGGTTCTCGAGATATTTCAATGTCTTCAGATAAATTGAACACCCGGTATAGACGTTGTCCTTCACTATTATAAGTGATAGCAGTGAAGGATTTACACGTGAGATTGTGCAGTTCATTCACTGAGCGTAGTCAACGGAAGGAAAATTGGCGTATTGTCCATTGGACCGTATATTTGACCGACTTGACTGCAGTAGCTTTAGAGGTTGACCCATCATGATAGTACTTATCTTCAATCTAATGACCATGATAGTACTTCTGTTCAAGCTCAGAGCGCTACAACATCAAAACAATACATAGACACAAGAAATGTCCCCTGTTCCTGAATGTAAGGAAGTGAGGAAACGGAAGATAGCAGATTCTACTGTTTTGACGTTCTTGCCGCATAAAAAACAGCTGGAAATGTAGAAAGACTGTGAGACGAAGTTTTTCTAGTCAAGAAGTATCCAATAATGGCATGGATGTCTGAATTAAATGAGACATGATTCAATGCATGAACTGTAAGGACTGTGCGCATCAAAACTGTGCGAAAGTGGGATCGAGGAAGAAGAAATGACATTGTAACGAGTATAGTTAGACAGTCTTGCAGAAACTAATTGTATTTCCCTTCTCTTCCATCATTGTTCAAATTAGGCAGATTGGATTTTCCAAAATTGGATCCAACCTGTTCCTAAATTGGATCGATGCAGATATTCTGAAAAAATTTTTTTTGTTGTTTCTTACATTACATATTAATAGTATGTTTGATTCGGTTCCCAATAAATGGGTTTCTATAGTGTGGTCCCGCTATCTATGAACTAAAAGCGAAGTGCGCATGCTCAAGCTAGTATCAATCAGCGATGGAAAAGAAAAACCTGAAACTATTCTATGGCATCTGCTTGGTGCTTTCATTTGAAACTCCCAGTAATGGAAAAATGCACAATTTTGGGTAACAAAATACACACACACACAGACACACACACAGACACACACACACACACACACACACACACACACACACACACACACACACACACAAAGACACATATAAAAAATGTTTTAATATTATTGTTTATTATATATATCTCGTTAAGAGATAGCGCTACTATCATGGAAATAGTAACCTCTACGATTTAGGATTTAGTTGCGAAAAAATCCAAATAATCGTATCAACGAATTATTTTTTGAAAATGAATCGGAACATGTTATAAATATAACAAGTTACTTTTGAATAGCATTCAAGTAGTAATTTCTTGTTGTTTTTTTTTTGTTTTTTTTACAAAACAAATTTCCGACGAGAAAAGGGTTTATTTCTTATGATCAATTGGAGTGACACGGTGAAACGGTAAAACTAAAGATACTGTACGTTCACAAAGACGCGGTACATGCGGATATGTGGGGAAGCGGCAGTGCGGTAGCCAATCAGATTCATTCCGCATCTGCCGCTTCTAAGCCGGATCTGAGATCGTTTGGGGTCAACTTTTTCCTACGCGGTGGTGCATGCGGCTAGAGCGGCAAGGTTGTCACGTGATTTCTTTCTACCAATCAGCGGTAATCTTCTTCAGAGCGCCAAAATGGAAGCATTGGAAAGAGTGGGAAGTGCTCTGACGCTGAAATAAAGCTAATAGAAGTAGGGTATATCGGTTGCCTTCCGATGAAATAATGTTTGACAGAAATATTCCGACACCTAATAAAACAACAAACACGTTCATCATAAAAATTTGCTAGTAATGGAGACCGGATGTTTACTTTTAACAGGAAGTACTTGTTCTGTGCACGCACTATCCCTGCAGGCAGTATTTTGAAACCTCATGCGGAAAGCTTGAATTGCCGCGTGTTTGTGAATAGGAGAGGGATTGACGCATCGCATCTGCTTGCTTCCGCATGTACCGCGTCTTTGTGAACGTAGCTTAACGCATACACATTTCGATTTTACATTCTTACCGGGACCAGAGTAGAAAAAAAAATCATTTCGTACTTTTCCTTTCAAATATTGTGTTAGTACCCTAATGTTCTTAGGTGGTCCAATATAAGTCTTACCCCTATACAAGAGCTTTGGTTTCTTCATCAGACCATTCGCTGCTGCCTTTCGCTTAGCCGCCATGTTTGATGTTTTCGGTTTCCTGGAGCTAACCGACATATGACGTCACTAAGGTCCGTTTTAAGGCCTCTTTCACGCGACGCCACCAGAGTCGCGCCACCGCCCTTTTTGGTGGCGGGTTCAGATTTTCCTGCCTCCAACGCGGCCAACGGAAATGAGTCACCCTCTGTTCACGTTGCCGCAAACGAATCGTTAATATGGAACCCCCCCCCCCCCCTTTCCTCAACTCTCCAACAATGGTCGTGGCGCGAGTTCGTGTGAAAGGTTCTACTGTGCAGTGGCGTAGCTAGCTTTTTAGCGCCTGTGTTCAATTTTTCATTTTTAGCGCCTCTTCAATCTAGCTTTTTAGCGCCCCTAATTCGTTGCGCACGTGTACTTTGCACACCTTGGCCGCCCTTAGCTACACTTGTGCTACTGTGAGCAGTGTAATGACGTGGCCGCGCCACCATCTTGGTGGCTCGAAGAATCGCATCTAGAGTACACATCCCCTCTTCTGGCTGTGCGTCCACTGGCGCCGCCATCACCATGTGTGAAAGGTTCAACTGTGACCAGTGTAACGACCTGGCCGTGCCACCATGGAAGCGTTGTGTGAAAGGGGCCTTAGATATCCGAACCGAAAACACGGTTTGGTAACCGAAGCAGGCCGTACGGTTCTTCATCGTTATCAAGTGGTAACTGTAGTTACTTGATCGTAAATAGAGTATAACAGGTCACCTATTTTACTAATAGCTAGTACAAATTGCTACTAAACAACACGGAAAAAAACAAAGACATGATGGACAATTGTCATAATTTGTGTTGTTTATATACAGAAAACACGAATACATCTCATCCCCTATAATGCTGGTGTTCTCATTTTCACGTTATTTTATCCAAATTAGTATTATACGAAGTATTAAAGATGATAATGGTTTGATAGGACCAGTAGTAGGAATTACAATGTTGCTTGGATATTTGGTGTGACCAAAATTGTATGAAAGTTAAAAATAAATATCCACATGAAATTTTATTTACAGGAATATGTATTTATGGTATTAATTATTGAGGTTGTCATTTATATAGCCAGTTATCAAGAAAATTCTCTTCCAATAAAACGTATGCATTATTAAGCTGCGAGGAGGAGGAGTGAAATAAATGTTTTATAATTAGTTAGAGCTAATATCCTATTTAATTAAAAATGATGTAGATATTTAACTGTGGAGTAGGGTTTCTTTTATGGATTGACGTAATGTAAGCATCGTATCCTAATGTAAGGTGAGTTCTTTTTGAAAAAGGAAAAAAAAAACAACAACAAAAA
The DNA here is from genome assembly GCA_023313115.1 of Rhysida immarginata. Classification (NCBI taxonomy): domain Eukaryota; kingdom Metazoa; phylum Arthropoda; class Chilopoda; order Scolopendromorpha; family Scolopendridae; genus Rhysida; species Rhysida immarginata. Next base: position 883,719 of record JAHWFO010001925.1, read on the forward strand.
AACAAGGCAACGGAGTGTTCCTAAATGGCATATTGATTTCGTCTCTGTAGAAAGGTTTCTCTCCCTCATCTTCTCTTGCGTTAGAAAATAGGATGGATTTCAATCAATAAGAAAAAAAGTACTGAAGTCCGGAGAGAGGGAAAAAGCTCTCTAATCGGATTACAAAAAGTGCAAGGCTCCAGAAATAGTAATTTCGTAGGGTTTTTTTTTGCATCGTCTCTGATTATTAACGAAATAATAATATTCATAATATGCGGTGCATACCACCCGAATAGATTGCGTTTACCTTCTTCCCCTCTCCCGTTTTTCCAAATTATGCAAATTGCAACTCGTAATTGAGAAGTTTATGATGAAAAGCTATTTTCAGAGAAAATGCAGACTACATTGAATTACTTTAAATCGAATTACTTTCTTTTGTTTCGTAAATAGATCAAGCCGATGTAGAGCTTTTGAGGGGGAGGAGATTATTGATTTAGATTGAAAGTTAAATTTATTTTTTATCTCCATGGGTCAATTAAAAGTTTTGGAATAAATTTTGCAACAAACGGGAAGAGGAGAAAACTCCCTAGACATTTGGAGAGTAGGTTTTATTTAATTTGTAGACAAGTAGAAAATATGAAGCTTTTAAAGTTAGGCTTAATGCTCTTTTAAACTCACTGGGGTCAAACTGTCAAAGGTTGCGTTTAGCTTGTCACAAGAACGTCCTTATATGAGCACACACAATATGACAGGATGATTTATTTAATGGCACTGGATCATCTATGACAATAGAATATGGGCCTTAAATACGCGAAGTTTTGCAAGGAGACAGAGTCTGTCCTTATATCATTAAATGTGCATAAATCATCTTTTTTTTATATCCCTCTCTCTATGGTTCCAATTAATCTCGGTTATACTAAAGCAAACGCAAAGTTAAACAAAAGCAAATCAAACCAAAATCCTTCTGCAATAATCAAGTTAGGTTTAAGCGATTAATAACTCATTAATCATTCAATGTCAGATATCAAAACACAAAGACGTAGCTGAGATGGGATAATTAAGAAGACACGTATTATTTCTATTGAAAATAGCAAGTCATCATCGTTTTGACCATTCCTTGCGTTGGTGAGCCGCTTGAAAACTCGTGGGCGGAGATGGCAAGGTGTTCAATTTATTGATAGATTACAACGTAGGAAAAAAAATTAGGACACGCCAACAATAACTCGGTTTTCAGAAATCGGTTACTTCAATCTAAAACTAACCATTATCTAAATTGATGCTGTCAAAATGTCACGATGAGCCTTGAAAGTTGGGGTAATATCATCCATTTTTTATATTGTTGTTTGTAGTGATTTTAGACGTTCTTTAGAGATTAAACTTCATTTTCGAAACGACCACATCTCTAATATTAGACAATGAAATACTTATGATAGACGTGATGTATGGGATGTCATAATTATGGATATGATCTGTATAACGATTAACGAAATTTGACAGTGGAACAAAGAAGATAGAAGGAAAATCAATAATTTTGGAGCCTGTGTCTTAATCTGTTGTGAAATCTATGGAGAAAATAACGTAGTAATGAAATAAAATTAGTATCATTACATTTGAAATGAATTTTATGATTTGACGTGAGGAATTTAAGCAATAGCCCTCTAGGCTTATTAACTTACATTACAAAGAAAACATAGCTGAGACACCCTTTAATCCTGTTTTCTTTTTATTCCATATCATTCGGAACTGTCTGATCCAACATTTGAAAGGAACTAATTTAAAAATGAAGCACCATTATTTTGTATGAAGACACTGTTCTGTGAACATCTTCATTTAGACCATTGGTCAAAAAGTGAAGAAACTGCTTCGTGCCAACTCTGGCGATGATCGTGTCGTCTCTAGACCTTTTCCAGATATTTGGCCTCTCTAACCTGTATAATTTCTGGCTGTAGAAATTTTTGAAAGATTGTGCTTGCACTATATGACCAAGTTACTTCACTATTCCCTTCAGCGTTCGACGGCTACGACCAGTAAGTTCCTGTGGCCTACCCATCACCTCAAAAATGGTGGTTTCAATGTAGAAACGATGTGCAGAGGTTATCAAAGCGAAAGGAGGGCCAAGAACATATTAAAGATTTTCATTTTTAATTTCATCCATCGGGAATGCAGTTCGTCCTGCTGTACTTTCACTTCCTCGAGTATTCCATTTTACAATTACATCACTTACAGTTGATTTCGGCGCTTGTAGCAAGGCGAATATTTCAGGAACGGATTTTCCATATCGGTGGCATCCGATGAGCATGCCACGTTCGAAGTTGCTGACCTCGCCGACTTACTCTAACGCACCTCTATGAACTCCCTGCTCCCATCCTTCCACCAGCGCTTTTATATCGTTCGATGACGTATTAGACCGCGTGAACAGCCAAACTTACTTTTTCGGAGAGGTGCCCGAATACTTTCGGCCATGTAGTGTATCAGGGAAGCCGTACTGAGCAGAAAGCCGCCATAACACGCTACGTTACCAACAGGTAATTGACGCAGATGTCGCGCATATTGAAAGTAAGATGAAACTGAAGTATCGTTTTACCTTTCTGATTTATGTTTGTGATTCATTAAGCGCCACATTTTTTTCTCTAGGAATTTTTTCTCTTCCTCATTGTCTGAATAGGTTATATACAATGTTTTACCAAAAAACCTCGATTACAACGTAGTCCAAAGGCCTTTGATTAGTCACTTTATTATTCCCTATCATAGGACTTCTGATAGCAATCTTTAGTCCGCGGTAGCCCAGTTGGTAAAGGCACATAGCTAGAGACTCATGGTCTCTGATTCGAATCCAGGTCGAGGAATTTTGACTATTAGCTAAATCTAAACATATGACCACCTGCTACTCTTTTCTCTTAAACCATGTAAACAACTCTAAATATCGCGTCCAATACTTGTTTAAACATCATTTACCCATCGTATTTACTTTTCTCTTACTCTTTCGTCTCTTCAAATCAGTATTGTGTATATCGCCCAGTCGTCTTTTATCCTGTAAATATGTCTGAATATAAAATTATTCATCCTCCTAATCGCTGTGCTCCAGTTTCTTCTTACTTACCTTATCCTTTGCAGAAAATGCAAGCCCATAATATTAAGGAACCATTGTCATCACCTTATGCCCCGAAACCAATGAAAAATGTACCATTTCAAAATTGTACGATTCCAAAGAAGCCTGAGATCATAGAATATTAGAGAGTTTGCGATTTTTACAAAATCACAAAAATACGAAAACGAAATAATTTATGCGGCAATTTCGTATTTGCTCATGATTATTTTCTTTGTTTTCGTCAAACAACTTGCGCTGTGCACACGAAATTGATTTTTCGTTTTTACGAAACGAAAATTAGTTTCCCTTGCGGCATTCGGCCCTGTTCAAAATGAATTCTTCCAGCCATTTTAAAGTTAGTTAGCAACATTTTAGAATAGGCATTTTATCAACATTTTGTTTAAGCTACTGCAGTAGGTAATTCCTATTTATTTAATAGGGCTATTGTGCTGTCGAAATGCATTGTACGTTCAAGCTGTTCTTCGACGGAGCTAAGGAGTTCGGCGTCCATCATGTATCGGCTCGTAGCAATACCACCTATAATAAAAGGCTTGGTCACCGAAACGTCATACATTGTTACATCACCTCAGTAGGGCATTGTCAATCGCATTTTCACCAATAATAAGCCCTAAATTTGCCCTTCTGATGATGATGTAACAATGTACGACGTTTCAGTGACAGGCCTTTATTATAGGTGCTATTTCTCCAAAACCTCTTAAAGATAAGGCCTGAGTGCGAAAACGTCATACATTGTTACATTATCATGCGGAGTCATAATTTAGGGCTCATTATAGGTAGAAATGCGATTAAACATGACCTCGTATGATGATGTAACAATGTATGACACTTCCGGTCTCGGGCCTTATCTTTAAGTAGTGTTGTATTTCTCGCGTAGCCGAGAAAAATACAGGCCTGGCAACACAACCTAAAGATAAGGCATGAGCGCGGAAATGTCATACATTGTTATATCATCATACGGAGTCGTGTTTAATCGCATTTCTACCAATAATAAGTCCTAAATTATGACCCTGTATGATATTTCCGCGCTCAGGCCTTATCTTAGGTGGTGTGGTATTTCTCGCGTAGCCAACGAGAAAGACCAATACCGGCTATAGAGAGAAAGCCTGCTCACGGAAAAATCAATTCATTGTTACATCACCTACGGTAGGGACAATTTCGGGCTTATTATTGGTAGAAATATGATTACAATACCCTACCGTAGGTGATGTAACAATGTATGACGTTTTCGCGCTCAGGCTTTGAGTAGAGGCAACACCTCCTAGACAGAAGGCCTGATAACGGAAACGTAATATATTGTTACATCATCATTAGTCGACCAAATTTAGGGCTTATTATTGGTAGAAATAAGATTAACAATGGTCGACTAATGATGATGTAACAATGCATGACGTTTCCGTTATCAGGCCTTCTGTAGAGGTGGTGTTGGTAGAGGTGGTGTTGGAAAGACAGGCCTGGGCAACACTTCCTGAAGATAAGGCCTGAGCGCGAAAACGTCATACATTGTTACATCATCATACGAGGTTATGTTTAATCGCATTTCTACCAATAATAAGCCGTAAATTATGTCTTCGCATGATGATGTAATAATGTATGACGTTTTCGCACTCGATCCTTATCTTCAGGAGGTGCTAGCCTGGGCCAACATCATCTAGAAAGAAAGCCTATCTACTGAAAATTCATGCATTGTTATATGATCATAAGAAGTCATAATTTAGGGCTTATTATTGGTAGAAATACGATTAACAATGCCTTTTTATGATAATGTAACAATATATGAATTTTCAGTGCACAGCAGCGTTGCCAACCGTGTAATAATTATTACATTTGTGCATTGTTTAGCTTGTATTATAACAATATCCAACAATAAATATTCCCATCTAAAAACCGGTAAGTTGGCAACCCTGGTGCACAGGCTTCTTTCTTTTTAGGTGTTGCCTGGGCACTCAAAAGTCACAATACCATAGCAGTCTGAGCAACAATCTAACCTTCATTGTTTACAACAAATGAAAAACACTGATTGTTAACAAAAATCCAAGATGGAAACGATGAAAGTTGGATTGTTACTCAGTTATTCAGCCTTTCTGGTCGGCTGCGATATCGGCTCCAAACACAAACAAGCTGATGCGCAGATAAATGCGCACTCGTTTCGTCATACGAAAATTGCAGACGAAATCCCCTACGAAAATCTTGGAAAATTCCGTTACGAAAGTGGATAGACGAAAAGAAAAAATCCATGTTAAAAGTAACATTTTTAAATGTATTTATTTTTCGTTTTCGTATGTTTTTGATTTTCGTACGAAAAATCGCAACTGTCTATTCTTTAGTTTTACATCATTACAGAGTCAAACATAAAACGTAAAGATAACCGGTTACAGTTTTGCACATGCTTGGTAGATTTTCTGTTAAAAAAAAAAACAAAAAAAAAAAAAACAAAAAAACTCGATGTATTGAACAAGAGATTCTTCTAATTTGAAAAAGAAAGATTCTGACGAGACGTTTTAAGATAAATTGATACACTTGAACTTAGCAATAGTCGGCTGGACAATAGCTCGCCATCAGTCTTCAGATTTAGCCTATTGGGCCTTTCTTACAATTCACTGTTTACAGTGAGCTTATTGTTTATGTTCATACATTATAAAATTCATATAGTGTTACTTGAACGCGTACAAATATAAAAATCCGATGAATAAATTATACAAAGTTAGAAACTGCAAAGAATTTCCTAGTATTCGCAATTTAATTGCTTAAGACGGAATAAAAATACAATTCATTTTACTTAGTGTACCCAATTTAAAATGTTTAAAATAATTACCCTACTACGTGTTGTTCCAAGAATGAAAGGAAATAAAATTCAAGGTTTGATACTTTTTATTGACATGGCTTAAATGATTTTTATTTTACATTTAGATTTATAACTGACAGACAAATCTAATATCTTTCAAGAATGCATTTCAAGTTGTTACAACAGTCTAAGCATAAAAATGACTAGACGACCTCTTTACAAAATTCAGCTAACATCACAAACGCTACATTTTGCCTAATCAGTGTCCACATAAAAGTATTTCCTCGAGTATGGCGTAGCGCCGTCTTTGTTTCAGGTAGAAGGAGCAGACCACAATGAGAAGATACAACTTGAGTGAATCCACAATGCTTATGGGGAATTCAGTAAAAGAATTCAACTCGTACAGTTCGTAGCAACAAGTTACGATGAAAGGAAAGACAGTGATCGGGAAAAGGAACTTGTAAATGCAAAAGGGAAGAAAGTGGGTTTTGGCTATTTTTACTGAAAATAAAAGCATTACTCCGCTAATGAAATTGAGTTCAATTAATGAATCGGTTTCAAGTAGAGGAAAACCTTCCATATATTCAGGGAATATTTCGAACATCAGACAATAAAGCCATCTGAATATAAACAGCAGGGCAGTCAGGAGTACTCCAGTACTCAACTGACATCCAATAAATGTTTGTAAGATGGGCATATTTCATGCAGTTATAAATGCCATGGAAGTTAAACATGTAGGCCTACTATCCGTAGAACATGTACGCCTACTTTCTTTTGAGATTATTTCAGACTAATTCCCGTGGCCTCACATTATGTTAATAACTCTCATGATTTTTGTTTTCAGCACAATGATAAACTTCTAATTTTAAAAGAATTTACCAGAAAGATGTTGTCCCATGATGTTGTTAGGAATTGGATATGATCCTAAACGTTAACATTCATGAGGCTGTCAGTTGAAGAAATGAGAAACTGGAATGCAGTGCAATAATTATAACTTAAAACAATATTGCCATAATGCACTCGTGTTTTAACTTTGTTAATGTACGATTTCCTGTCTTTTGTTGAATGAAAACTTTTATGTCTGTTTAAAATTTAGGAAAAATATTATTGCCAAATATTTAATAAAACAACATTCAATTGGAATAAAAATAAAAATAGGAGCTAAAAAGAATAATCATAATATCATATAAAATTTCCTTAGCCCAGTTTCTAAAAAAAATATATTATTTAAGTTTTTTTTTTGTTTTTTTTTTTCCCTACAATGGCGAACATTTAAAAGACGTACAGTTAATGAATGAGTTACTGAAGGTTAGATATACTGTTTAATTCCATATATCGACTTCCATAATGAATCTTCGCCCAAAAAATTCATCTAGAAACATTGAGCTCATCGGAAAAGTAGTTAATAAAAAGAACAGGTTCCATAAAATAATTACTTTTATCTAAGACTGTTATAGTTTTAGGAAGGGCAAAAAAGATAGTAAGCTATTACAGAACGGAACTTTAGTCCCATGTATACTCAAAATAAATTTCATCGATTATGCCAAGAACATTTTAAAAAGATTCAGCAGATCTCCGTGAAGCAAAATATGATAAATTGATAAAAGAAAAAAAAGACGTATTTATTGAAATTCGATATTTAGAAATTATTTTAAATTGCGAAAGGTCGCCAGAAATTCAAATCTTGGTATTATGAACAATGATATGGAGTACTGAAATAAAAGAGAGTGATACCAAATGGTAGAATGAGATAATTCGGATGAAAGTCAATAGAGTCGGCCCAAAATTCGAATAGCTTTAGTAGAAATTATTTGAGTACGATCGTTAAAATTTATATATTAGTCAGAAAGGAGCACAAGGTCTTTGAAGTTGAGCGGATAATTGAAGTATCTCGGTGGAGTAATTAATAATTATGGGAGAAATCTAATAAGGAAAGATTTATTGGCATTTTTTGTAAGAACGGAGGTCAACCAGGAGATAACCTTTTCAATCAACAATTATAAC
>JAHWFO010001925.1:891692-932706 GCA_023313115.1 Rhysida immarginata
GCGGAGCTAATATTAAAATATACTCGTAGTTTAGAATATGGCATTGAGGAGATCCAAATAATCTCTTTTAGCTAGGGACAACCATTGACAAAGTACTTGAAAATTAACTAAGTCAAATGCTTTAGATGTATCCAAAGATTTAAACTATAACTGAGAACCATTCGAAATAGGATGATGGATGTTGCTGTCGAAATTGAGTAAATTGAAAAGCGTAGACCGTTTAGTTGTGAAATCGTGTTAAAATTGAGGATTGGCCTTCTAAAGATTAAATCCAGTATATCTAACGTTCATAGGAGAGCATTAATTTAGTTGAAAAAATTTATGATTAAAAATAGGAGGGAAGACCAGAATTATTAAATTATTTCCCTATTTTTAAATATCTACCTGCTTGCTTGTCCACATTTTAAAATGACATTTTTTATATTTGGGAGCATATCAGATCTGAACAAATACAAAAAGTTTTTATCGACTAAATATATAAGATCATTCGAAATTTGGTTAGATTGACCAGCGTCGTCTCGAATACTGCGATAACGGGGAACCTCTCTTTTGGATTAATCCTATTCACTGTGTCGATTCCATGTGGTTGATACTTCTGATTGTAGTCTTACTAACACCACTTTTCCATTTTATTACTTATCACCGCACGGGTCAATTGCCGACGTCCTCGATTTCCCCTTTATTGAAACTACTCGTATTCTGTCAGCTGTACTGCAATCTAAATTTCATTTGAATAAGAATTCCAGGTGTTGAAGACTGCTATGATCTTCCAATAGGATGCTACTGCTGTTTAAGAAACAAGTCCCGATCTGTAAAAATATCTTATCTGCAGATTAAGCATGTTAATGCCATAGGGAATATCGAGCAATACCAGTCGTATTATGTCACTGTCCTGTCAAAGGTGTCCCTAAGAGTTGAAATAATTATTAAAATATCATAATAGAAAAGAAACTGCTGTTTTTTTTAAGATTTTAATTATTATCACCTTTAAATGTTTTTTCTTTTAAGTAGAAAATAAAACATTAACGCTGTTTAGATTGTATTTTTTTATTGCATTTTTCAGTTACATGTTTACATATTTTGATTTTTCTTTCATGAATATTGCATTTTTTCACATATTTTAAGAATAGAGGTATACAAAAGAAAGTGCATTAATTAAATATCGATACTCTTAACAATATTGTTGAAAGAAGATATAAATATTATTCTAAAACTTTCTTATTTCTAGAGAATGATAAATGCATTTTTCTGTTCGTAATGTTCCCTCTGTCGCATGCACAAAGGAGATATCACTTACAGCACCCAGAAATTTTAAGCAGGTGAAAGCCAACAGATGAGTCGCTCTGTATCAGTTGCCACGATGTACATGGAGTTTAGTTAATGGGCGATGAATAATCAGTGGGAAAGGGTAAAAGGCAAGGAAGTTAGAATATCACAGTCGATTGTCTAATAGTTGACATGGATAAAAATACAGAAAAATTCCGAGAAAGAGGAGAAAGAATTCTTTAGCAGCATCGCCTTTTTTCTTACGGCGACGAGAAGAAGAGTTATCTTCACACGGAGAACGGTTTTTGCGAACAAAAACGAACGCAAAAAGTGAGCTTACAAAATAGAGAAAGACCATCAAAAGTATACTGCACATCAGTTTAAATGTCCAATACATTTTTAATATAACCAATCTTCTTAATCTATATAATTCCGCTTGCATCGAATCATTCAGCATGTGCACTTTGAACACCATTTTGAAAACAATCCTGAATTACAAATTATTTTGGTGGTATTTTAACTAACATTTCAAGAAAGAGCTCAAGTTATAATAATGCTTGTATAAATCGATGGAATTGCTGAATGAAAGTCATTATTCAAAATTTAGCTTAAGATATCATTTCAAATACACATTTAGAAATTTAAAAAAAACTGAAAAAAAACTTATCAGCTTTTCATTTTTAAAACAGAATGCAATACTATATTCGTAGCTTAATATTTTAAATCGAATGAAATTGTTTACATAAATCATCGTTTTATATATTGTTTGCCTGCCTTATCAACACCATCTAAAAGAAAGCATGCGCACGAAACGTCATACATTGTTAAAACGTCATAAGTAGTCTTTAATCATGTTTCTAACAATAATAAGCCTTAAATTATGACTAGGTATGATGATGTAACAATGTATGACGTTTCCGTGTGCAGGCTTTCCTTTAGGTGCTATTGGCCTTATTCCGTAACAATGAAAGCCTATTTTAGGGTGCATTCTTAGGATTAAAATTATTTGTTATAATATCAACAAAAATTTACCAAACACAATACGTCAAAATAAAAATTATAATGATATTAGAAGGCGGAGAGCGGAGTGTTCAATAAAGGGGAACCAGCGAAACAAGTATCTAAACTAGACTTGCACCCACAGAAGGTCTCATCTTGTTTAGGTAGACTGTGGTACATTATGACTTTTTGCAGCGTGGTCAAATAGTCACATCTGAAATCAAGCAACAAATAACCATCGCTCATCAGTCGTTTGGGTCTCATACTCCTCTATAATGGTTGGTTGGTTAGTTCATTAGAAATTCTTGGCGTCGACTACTAAGGTCATTTTGCGCTTTTTATAACAGTACGCAGCCCGCGACAAACACAAACATCCATGCCCACGGCGGGATTCGAACCCACGACCAGGCGGACTCGAGAACTAGAAAGCCTACGCCCTAGCCCTCTCGGCCACTTGGCCGGCGCCTCTATAATGGAGCAGACCACGTGTGTCTATTGGAACCATGCAGAAAATTAACATCTCGAGATCCTGCGTATTCGCTAGACTTGGCTCTACCAGACTTTCACAGGTTTCCTAATTTACACCACTTCTTCAGGGGCAGAGGATTCACAACCAGGATGCTGCGATTCCTGCCGTCAGCGAAGTCTTAGACCATTATGATGCCAGCTTTTGCCATCGCGGCATTTTTCACTTTTATTACCTAGGACATAGTTACTGCTGCCGAGAACAGATATTTTTCTGAAAAATAAGGGATTTCTTCTTCTGTTACTGCTTTTTTTAAAATTTCTGTCAGACTTTGACAATAATTATGGAACAACCGTATATATTCCACAGATAATCGATTAGATTCAGATTGGGAGATCGCGGTCATGGAAGAAGACCAAACTATGCTCATTGTATCAATCGGGTACTAATCAAGCCTTATGTCATGGAGCATTATCCTGTTGAAAATATCATGGAAGGAAGACTGTGAACATGGAGTGAACCTGATCGGCAACAAAATTAGAGACACTGTGGCGTTTAGTATTTATTTTACGTGGACCTAAGGTTTGCTACCAAAACATTCCCCATATCATGCTTCCTTCGTCTATCGTAAGGTTTTTATTCCATAATAGCAAATGAAACAGTTGTTGCTTTCGATAAGTGCGGTTGACGCAATACCTTAGCTCTGCCATCCACATGTTTCAATAGAATTATAGATTTTGAACCCAGAGGCTTCGTAAATCGTCGGAGTCAATAGCGAGTTTTACTTTTTGGCACATACTCCCTTCTTCTCTGGAACTACATGAACTGCATTTAACATATCCTATCAAGTTCATTCTTCTAGCCTTTTTACGAGCAAATAACATATCCTCGTATTTATTTTTCTTAGCAACATTGTCTCTATTATCCGGGCGTCTTTTATCCTGCAAATATGTCTGATGGCTAGGTCTTTTCCGCTCCAATTTAAATCTTGGATTTTTTTTTGTTGCTCACCGTATCCTTCGTAGTAAATGCAAACCCATAATATTAGGGGATAATAAGGGAGATATCAGTAAGCCTCTATATAAAATGTCGTCAATAACATTCATCAAATTTCGAAATTAAATGCAATTTCAAAAGTATACTGCGCGAAGATTAATTTCATTTAATGTTTCAAAGATTGTTTCATTTTCGATCCCGAAGATGGTACACTATTTTTTAATAATTATTGCATTGAATAGGGCAATGAAATAATAATGATAGGTGTTTGTATTTTTTGAACCCTTCAAAGCGCAGTTTAATTTTTTTGCGTTTTGGTTCATATATATCAGTATACATCTGGACTGTTTCAAATAAAGTGTAACAGTGGAATATCTGGAGAAATACACATCGGATCAAAAAAAAACAAAAATACATGTTTAATATTTTTCAAAACGCTATCCAATGATACAAGATGTAGGGGAGGGGTAACTTTGAAATGTTAAATAGGAACCCCTATTTATAATGGTTTTTTTTCAGATTGTACACAACATTTGAGAAATGTTTTATACTTGGTGTTGTAATAGTACTACGAAATGAAAAAGGAGACGAACTGAGAAGACTGACTTTTATCTTACCAATTTCCCATCTACACAAAAAGGCGATGATATACCTTCAACAACCCATCAGAAGACACGTAATACAAACACAGTAGCTTAGCCCTGAGCCGCACGCTGATTGGCTGCCACATAACCTCCCCTGTTGGAAAGCACCCCCTAGGGTTGACGTGGTCTCGGCATCCGTTCGAAACTTGTGATCACTGTCTTATCCTCGTCGGACTTATCCACGTATGCTGGCTTTAAACGGTCAATCATAATCCAGTCCGTTATGTTCTCTAATTGTATCTGCAAAGTTTTGTTGTTCCTTTGTAGGATTTGAAACGGACCCTTATACGGCGTTGATAGGGAGGGACGGTGTGCATCTTGACGTATAAACACGAATTTGCATGTCTTCAAATCCTTTGGGATATACACATCCTGGTTCTTTGTTTGAGAAAAAGGAATTCGGGCGAGGCTCCCCACTGAACGACGTAAGTATTCTATGTTTGTATCTTTATTGCCATTCGGAAAAAATTCGCCAGGTACCACTAATGTTTGTCCGTACAGCATCTCCGTTGGGGAATACCAACTGTTCTCCTTCAATGTAGTTCTAAAACCCAGCAGCACCCATGGTAAGTGCTCCGTCCATCTATAACCGTTACAGTGAGCTGTCAGGACGGCCTTTATTGTTCTGCGCCACCTTTCTGTGATACCGTTGGCTTGGGGGCGGTATGCCATGGTATAGTGATCCCGAGAAGGCGGGCGAGGGCTATCCATAAATCAGCGGTAAAAGTTGATCCTCGGTCCGATGTTGTGTTCCGGCACACCAAAACGCACCACCCAAGTATTTAATAAGATCTTAGCGCATGCCTTTGCTGTGGCTTCTGCCAGGGGGCCGCCTCCAACCATCTTGTGTGTCGATCAGTGATAGTGAGGAGGTATTTCTTGTCCTCTGACGTAGGAAGAGGACCCACCACACACCGATGTGAATATGGGCGAATCGATGAGTAGGTGTTTTTTTCCGATGGGGCTTTTGTATGACGGTGAATCTTGCTTTCTTGGCAGAGTAGGCAACTGCGTGTCCAGCGTCTGATATCCCTATTTATGGAGTGCCATATGAATTTTTCTGTTTTCATTTTTGTGGTGGAACGTATTGATGGGTGAGATATAACATGCATAAGCTCAAAAACCTTCCGTCGCATTTTTTCTGGGACCAAGGGGCGGGGGCGGCCTGTACTAATGTCACGTAGGATCGTCTGAGCCGCACGCTGATTGGCTGCCACACTGTTTTTTCAATTGATCCAACTGTTTAGGAGATAGAGGCACTGAAAGTGCGGAACTTTTAAAGTTTTGAACCCAATTTTATCGATGAAGACAAAGAGTTAGAGGGAGGGTCTTAAAGGCATTCCTATTCTACTTTTTGATTTCTTTAAGAATCTGAAGTCAGAATTTCTAAAATCCAAAATTTTTTAAGTACATAGTACAATATGCCTATATGAAGTCAATGTCTTTACTATATCAGCGTAAGGAGAAGTTGATACTGGTGTCCAGTCGAAAAATAAAAATTTGGAGAACACCCCCTTATCGTTTTGTTTATTTTTGAGAGCAACTGAAATTCAACTCATACTAGTGGCGATATCTTTCTGAATTTTTACGATATTTGCTTGGGCTTTTTATAAGAATAGTTCTATACATTTGCCGAATAAATTATGCAACAGACATTTTGGTAACGCTTGCGCATGCGCAGTTAAACATTATTTAGTAAAAATGATCATATTTCATCAAATATTTAATATTTTGACATTCTGATTGCAGGGTGTTGTCTCTACTGTAGTTTGTCAAGTTTCCTGAAAATGGCATTGCATTATTGAAAACCCTGCATGTTATAAACGAAAAAAATTTCGATTTTTTTTTTTTTTTTTTAAAGAAACCTTTATATTTCATGAATATATGTGCTGTTCTCTTACAAAAGAACACGGGTAACTAAAGGAAGCCTCATAATCATATGCTACAGCTACAACCATTTCAATCATTATCTTTTGCAGGGCGATCCCAAACATTATTTTTTTGTTCAATTTGTTGCTGGTCCCCTATTTGCCTTTGGGACAAAACCTTCACTGAAATATGAGGTGTAACATGTTATTTTCACCCCTGAAGTTTCAAGCTAATTCGTCAAGTATTTTCTAGATATTCGACAAAACTCCTAAAATCAAAGGTGTTCATATTATAAACGCATAGAAATGATTTGAAGTCGAACAGCGTTTAAACATTATCAGATTAATTAATTTACAATACGAAATTAGAATTTCTTAATTTCTTAATATTTCCAATTAAGAATTTCTTAATATTTGCAATTTAATTGCTTAAGACGGAATAAGAAAACAACTGATTTTACTTAGTGTGCCCCATTTAAAATGCTGAAAATAATTTCCCTGCTACGTGTTGTTCCAAAAATGAAAGGAAATAAAATACAAGGTTTTAATACTTTCTATTGACATGACATTTAAATGATTTTATTATATTTTACATTTAGAATTATAACTGACAGACAAATCTAAAATCTTAAATCTTTCAGGAATGCATTTTAAATCATCACAACACTTGAAGCACAAAAATGACTAGAGGACTTCTTTACAAAATTCAGTTAACGTCACAAACTTCATTTTGCCTAATCAGTGTCCACATAAAAGTATTTCTTCGAGATTTATATAGCGATTTCTTTGTTTCAGATAGAAGGAACAGACCACCAGGAGAAGATACACCTTGAATGAATCCACAAGGGTTAAGGGAAAATGAGAAAACGAATTAAACACGCAGAGTTCGTGGCAACACGTTACGATGAAAGGAAAGACAGTCACTGGGAAAAAGAACTTGTAAAGGGGTAAAGGAAGAAAGTGAGTTTTGGCAATCTTTACTGATATTAAAAGCATTATGCCGCTAATAAAATCGAGCTCCATTAACGAATCATTTTCAAGTAGAGGGAAAACCTTCCTAAATTCAGGGAATATTTTGAGCATCAGACTATAAAGCCATCTGGATAAATACAGAAGGGCAGTCAGGAGTACTCCAGTACTCAACTGACGTCCAAAAAATGTTGTCAAGATGGGCATTTTCCATTCCGTTACAAATGCCATCGAAGTTAAAACATGTAAGCCTTCTTTCCGTATTACATGTTGATTACTTTGATAGGATTGTTTTTTGCTGTTAGCACAATGATGAACTTTTCAATTTTAAATGAAAAATACCAAAAAGGTTGTCCATGACGTTTTTTTTTTTTTTGTTGGGGCGGGGAGGGGGGTGTTGGATATGATTTTAAAAGTCAACGTTCATGAAGTTGTCATTTGAAGAAATGAGGAATTGGAATGCAATAATTGTAACTAAGAACAATGTTACCATAATGCACTGGTGTTTTAACGTTAATTGTTTATTTAAGCTTTCCTTTCTTCTGCCGAATGAAAGCTCTTTGTTAGAATTTCTTAAGTCTGTTTAGAATTTAATTTAATCGTTGAAAAATTTTTAAGCAATGAACCTTAAAAAATACATTGTTCATAGGGGGAAAGTATATTATAACTTAGTTTCTTTTTACTAATCTTATATCCTGTGTTATTTAAAGAAAATTATTTTCATGGGTGGTGGCCGAATATTCATATTTTTCTTTTAAAATGGGCATCATTAAAATATATTTGCTGTTAATTAGCAATTATGGCTGCCTGTACGATTATTTATATTGATCATATACATTTTTTTTATAAAACTCTTATTTTAAGACTGTTGATATTCTTGATATTTGAGAATTTCAAAATATAAAATTATAAAATATAGAATGTAGAAAAAGAAACATAAATAGGATTATCGTGCGAAATAAATGTAGTAAACCGCTCTTCGATTGGTTTTTTAAAAGTTTTACATATTATAGAAATTCGTATCTAAGGAACAAATTAAGCGATATAGAAGCATTGTATAAATAAATCGATTTCAGATTTTAATATATCAGGTTCAGGGGAAAGCTTTTTTCGTTTCTTCACCCTTATTTTAATGGTTACAATCCTCTCGTAGGATGATTTGAATAATGCAAATTTTTTATACATTAAAGAGACATGATTCTTTTGCACTTATTTGTCTAAGTGAAAACATTCAATTTTATTTTAAAAAAAAACGTCTGAAATGGCAGCTACGTCACCAATAATTCGAGCCTGCCTGTTGTATGAATTTAAACTTGGCCATAAAGCAGCGGAGGCTGCTCGTAACATTTGTACAGTATTCGGTGATGATTCTGTCACCGACCGGACGGCACAGAATTGGTTATGAGCGTCTTGAAGATGAACCACATATTGGGCGGTGTAGTCAATTATGAGCTCCAAAATCCAGGATAAACTATCACAGCAGGCGTGTATATTGGTCAGCTTCAAGGTACCCATGAAAAAATCAAGCAAAAACGTCCAGCTCTTGCGAACCTTAAGGATGTTGTTTTTCTTCATGACAACGCACGTCCGCATACGGAAAAGCTGACCCGTCAGGCAATCAACAAACTTGCCTGGGAAGTGTTACTCTCCGGATATCTCTCCAACAGATTATCACCTTTTCCGATTTCTCGATAACCATTTGAGAAACAAGTGCCTCAAGACAGACGAAGAGCTAAAGCATGAACTGGGTGTGTTTATCAACTGTAAAACTCGTGGTATTTATAAAAAAGGAATTTATGATTTAGTATCTCGTTGGGAGAAGGTTGTTGATAATGATGGGGATTATTTCGATGAATAAAAAATTCATTTATGCATTAATCTGAGTCCCAATTGTAGTATTTGCAAAAACGAAAAACTTTCCCCTGGACCTGATACAATACAACGACTGACTCAATTAACCCTAGAACGAGAAGGTTGTCATACACGACACATAAGTATTATTTTCTGCGCATACCCACGTAAATCGCTAGCACAGCCCTGTCTTGTTGAATACCCTCCTAGCCAGTTATCACCTAGATGTCTAGGTAGTCTCACGCTCTGTTGTTTCTTTGTTTGGCAGTTATTACGCTTTTGTGCAAATAAGTGTCTTATTTGACACTGTCTTGTTGCCTACGTTTCAATTTGAAGTTTTTCTAGGACAATGAATTTGCGATATTTAGCTGATGAATAGATCAGAAATGAACTTTCAAGGCCCCTTCAGAACTGTCTTAAGCCACTGATTCGTTAGCAGACCAAGAAAGTGTGCATTCTGTGATTATAAGAATCGAAGAGGTATCCGACGTTGCTCTAAGTGCCAAAGAAGCATCTGTGGTGAACACGTAAGTTACTACGGTTGTCCTGAATGTTATGGAAATCAGGAATCATCCAATGAATAGCTTGTTACATTTTCATGATTTTATGGTTGATTTGATGATTTTCCTCGTACAAGCGTTTCAATTTCTTCCTTCTAACATACTTTTTTAATGCCTAAATTTTGTATATACTGTTGGAAAATAAATTCTATTTCATGCAAATTTTTGATTGTCATTCATTTATTCATTGGAGACATACTTCTAAACTTATTTGAATGTTGATTTCAAACATCAGATGTGGTTATGAGTTGCAAAACGGAAAAAATAGAAATAGGTGTCGTGTATGATACCTACTTGCTAAATTTGTTCCACGAGACAGCCTTGTCGTTCTAAGGTTAATAGTAGTAACTAATGAAAACCAATAAAGCTCCTCTTTTCTCATGCAGAATAGCTCATATGCGTCCTGGTTATTGACTCCATTAGATGCCAAATACACGACGTTAAGAAAATTGAATCACGTAACTCCTTCGAATCGATTGTGAAGACAACTTGCTGCCCTTTCCTGCTCGTGCATAAATTTAGTCACGATTGCACAGGTCATTGTAGCTACCTGAACTCACTGGTACATCCATGAAACGTTTTGTGACTTTGGGCAAGAGCAGTAGGGTGTCCTGTTTTTAGATTTCATCTTTAGACGGGTAAAATGTAGCCACGAATAAATGAAGCTGATCGGCGGCATTGTTGAGGAATGCTGTTCTATCGAGGAGATCTAAGCAGTGCCATGTAAACCTTACCCAAACTATAATGCTGCCAAAGCAACGGGTCCATGTCTCTTGTTGTTTTTGCCAAATCTAGACCCTACATGACAAAACAGAAATCTCGATTCCCGTGACCATGCAAACGTTTCCAGTCATTTTGGCTCGTATGAAGCGCTATTTTCTTGCTTTTCGAAGAGAGCAGTGGCGTATCTGCGTCATTTTGGCTCGCATCGCCATCCTGTTTGTTCTGAGACGTGTCTCTCTGCATCATCATTGAAATGCTGTTATTTGCTTCACTGTAGTTCTTCGGTTGACTGTTACGATTCTGGAAAGATTTTTGTGACCTTGTCATGAAACAGCCTTTTATGCCGACTATGTGGTTCGAAGTTGTAGTCACCTGCTTTCGTCATTCGTTTCACACCCTAGACATTTTTGTTAATACCATTGAAGGGTAGCAGTTTGGAAAATGCTTAATCCAGCCCTTCGAGTGCACGCAATCATTTTTCGTTCGAACAAATCAAATCAAATTGGCGGACAATTCTGCTGCTTTATCACTTCAAAATTTGAAGCTTAAGACGTCATTTCGCTGCATATATATTTCATTCGCTGCCCACTTGATAATTAAATTTACACAAGAAACTTAACGCGATACAAAGTACTGTTTCAAGGTGGGATGCTCCTGTTAATCAGTTCACATTCACTCGGCGAGACGAAAGTCAATCGAGAGCCAATACGCATGCCAAGGTAATTTCCTTCAGATATGTATACTTCTATCCCCCGTGTACGCTTCGTTTTTATCAGGTTGTTGCACATGAAATGGATCTTTGGGTGTAACTTCAAACAACAGTGGAATCTGGAATCTCTGTGGAATCTGACTTTTATTAATCAAATAGGCACTATTAGATGCTATACGCCTCTCTCATTCAGATACAAGTTTTTATTCCAGTTTCAAAGAAGTCCGGCATTCTGGACTGAAGAAACTCTTCAGAGGGATTTTTGACAGTTGCTTCATTGTTGAACTTTTCCATGCAAAAAAAAAAAGACCCAAATGCTTAAAAGAGCGGTATTCGGTTAACGAGAAGTCTGAAGAGTGTGGTGGGCGAGTAAAAGTCTTATAGTGAAAGTTATGTAATTTTTGGAGTGTTGTTCTTGGCACATGTGATCTCGCGTTTTCATGAGACAGTAAAACTTCATGTCTGTTGACCAATCTAGTTGCGGAAACTGTCGAACAGTATATGCCAAATTTCTCTGCCATGTGTGGCTAGGGTCAGATTCCACTAGTGTTCGCAGTTCGTTGTGGATGGTTGATGCTGGTCCATTTTCAAGGCTATAATTGCTGGATCGGAATTTTTGGAAACCATCGATGAATAGGTTCGTTCATTTGCCGTGTTATCTCCAAATGCTTTGTTGGTGTTTCTCCCTTCCTCTGCTGCATTGTGGTCAAGTTTGTATCAAAAAGATAAAATCTTAACTCCCATTTTGTGTCTGTACGATCACAAGACAAGCTAGCACTCAAATAATTCCTTGCACCTTCAAGGTCCAAAACACTATAATCCATCAGCGATTCATGAGAACTATCAATCACTGCGTTATTCTAGAAACCACCTGGGATAAAAAATATAGCCTCGAGACTGGCGCCGCTTCTAAGTGAATTATTATTAACTTGATAGCCCTTATTTTGCTATTAATGCGAAATTAATTTTCCTCAGAAGAATCGTAATATCTCCTTGTTTGAGATGTTGCTTGAGCACGTGGTGAATAAAGCACACTTTAAATAAATATGAACGATAAATGAAGGACCTGTGCAATGAGGCTAAGACAGCTGCTGATTGCCTGATGAACTTGGCAACGTCATGACCACGTGATCTTTTGCGGTAGGAGCAATTTTCATGACTCGTCTGTTGGACTATAGCACCATTTGTCGGTGTTTATGAATATGAAAAGTACTTCATCTCGAAACGCGACATTTCATGTGTAACAACCTGAAACTAAGACTTAAATTACACTTTTTTGCGCTAACCGAAAAATAATCCGAAGAGTTTCGCTCTTACGAAAAAAATTCAGTGAGGGTGGTCAATCCACCAATCATGCTTGTGGATTATCTGTGCTTTATGTCGATTTATTTTAAGCATCTGTTAGCAAGATTCATTCTAATGTACGTATTAGAAAACCTAAGAGATCTATCTAGTAAGGACTCAAAACTTAGCGTAAAACTGGACGCAATTAATCTCTTCGTGGTGAACGAAAATAAAGATTTTCTGCATGCGTTGATTACTTCAGTGTTATTTTATGTTTTGTGTGTTTTTTGGTATGGTTTGGCAAGTTATGTTTTGGATCTGGGAAAGCTCAAAAAATTTCCACTATAAATTAATGATGATTACTTTTTCGCTTTACATAATGTTTCATTGGAACGGTCTATGTATTTTTCAGATAGCGATGGGGAAACATAGATCCCAAAAAGCTTGGAGATTTTGTGCATGTTTAAATGAAAATTTCATTTGGTTAGCTGTGTTTTTTTAATGATATTTATATTAGTTTGAGATCCGATCCATCTTTTCCACAAAATACGAGTTTATGAATTTGTTCGTAGTATTTACCAAATAAGGATAACCGTAATAAAAAAAACAACCCATTCTTCCTCTTTTCTTTAAAATTACGAAACGGTTGAATAGCGCTTGCTTCATACTTTTCACCACGAAAGAAAATATGGCCTAAATAATCAAAAAGCGTTGATGAAAAGATAAAATTGAAGCCATTGTTCGCGTTTCCAACTCTCCATTTTTTGAATTGGCAATGGAGCCATTGCCATGTTTTTGACCAGGAAAAGCTTTTTCCAAAGCGCTCCAGATGGCGCCCTAATGTCGGTGCCGAGAACTATTAAGAAGCAACGTGCAGGTCTTAAAGGTCCTAAACGATCCACACCAAAACATCATAAAAAGCAAGTTTCATTAAGGCATTGGGTGGTTCAAATCGTCTCATAAATTCCCCACACACTCACCCACCGTTTCTCAGGAGAGAAAGAGAGAGAGAAAATATTTTTTTAAAAAATGATAATAGCAGCCTTCAAACAGCTTTTGTAAATTCGTACGCCAAACCTCGTTAGAATGATTAATGTCTTTCGTTAATTGGGTGTCGGTGGTCATGGGAAATTTTATACAGCTAGAAAAGTGGAGCGTATTAAAGAACCGTATTTTCAGAGGACAAAAAAAAAAAAAAGAAACAAGTTTCGCATGAACATCGTATATGTTATTAATAATCGGGTTTTTTAAATCATAAAATTGTGGTTTTACAAGAAAATGAATCGTTAATGTTGACAAGACTGTATTTCTTTTCATCATAATTTCTTGTTACATATTGCCCTGTCTACAAGAAATCGAATGTATAAAGCCATAATTTTTGATGAACGGCTTACTTAAGCGTTCTTAATAAAATAGAGCTCGCAGTTAGTCTTTTTAAACTATTAATACCAAATTTTTCAATTTTATTTTATAAATGCTTGCCTTCAAAATAGTCTGAAATTTTGTTTAAGAAATGCTATAAGGCTTACTTTAGTTTTTTCCACATTGAAAAATAAGGTTTTTAAAATATCTTCAGAGCCTAATCTTTTTTAAAAACTATTTTATCCTTTACTTTCAAATTTCCTGTAAAGTTTCAATAACGCGCATTTTATCGCAAAGTATTTCGAGTTTATAAATGTATCTATCGTGAAATGTACAATTTCTCGTTTAATTTGCTTTTCTTTCCTTTAAATCATATTTATATCTAAAATCACCAAATCATTGGCGCTATCTTTGTGTTTAAAGTGAAAATGTTTACATCATGCGTTCTGATTTTTTAAAATTCTTCCTGTTGATGTCGAGTTGCTGACAACGTTCCAACTAGAATTAATATTTCATAATTGCTTCTTGTAGGACAGAACTATTAGCTACCTGTTTTAATTTTAATCACCAGAAATAATAAATGCGAGCCAGAGGAAGACTGAGAAACGCGACGTGAAATGACAATAACATATGCGAGTAAATAATTAAAGAATGCTTTTAAATGATAAGCTCTCATATAAGTAACGAAATTATATTGTTCTTTTTATTTTTTCTGCTGTATTCTTTGACTTGCCTCTTTGTCGCGAGGGAAAATATAAAATTAAAACCAAATTTTCTTTCTTGGCTACGGTAGATTCATTTGGAAAAAACCTGGAGAATTTTTTAACAGCCATTTGGAAGGAAAATGGTTTCTAGTCGCTTAATTTTTTTTTCTTTTTGCTTTATGTATAAGCGACTTAGCATGGTATGAAGATTATAGATGTACCATTATAAATTTTTCAAATATAGAAGCTACGGTGTCATATTTACACATATGATTTAAGGCGAATGTAAAAGCAAAGTTTGCCCTAAGCCGTTCTGCACTTGTAACACTAGACAGCGCGACGAATGATTTATTAGGCCAAGATCTCTACGGGCGATTTGTAAGAAGGGAAAAGCATTTGCACGTTTTCTTTTCAAAAAGACATCGCAACATTTATTTTATCTTCGTAAACCAGAAACAAATCCTTGGAATTAAGAAAGATCATTTGGAAAGTTGAATGCTTTTTACAGCTTACTCCTAAAGTCGGAAAAAAAGGAAAGATATATTAATCATCTCTTGAGGAGACCATGAATCTTTAGAGGTGTTTGCGTGCCGGGGGGGGGGGGGAGGAAGAACATTGCGTAAATTTTAGAGCATTATATATAATGCAAAAATCTTACGAGAAATAGTTTCTCCTTTATTCACTAGCTCCGTTAGATTAGGTTAGGATTGTTACATTTATTGTCGCTGATGTTGACATCGTTTTTGGTCAACTTTAAAGAACGAATGTTTAGTTGATTACATATAGAAAAAAATTAAGTTGTTATAAATTTGATGAAGTTCACTAAAATATTAACTTCACTAAAATAATTTGCTGGAAGGCTCTCTTTTAAATCCAGATTATAAATACTGAAATTCTCATCTTTTTAGAATACTGTTAATGCTATTAAACATCTTATTAAAACATTTTGTTATAAAACAGGCGCCAGAACAACGTCATTTTTTTATACCAAGTAAGGTCCGTGTTATTCAAATTCTCCCGCCTGCACTGCCAACTCTCCCTTTGGCGGCTATTTATAGAACTAAATTTTTATTTCGAAAAATATGGTATCCATAGTCTGAAATGAGTATACACGGAATTGGTTATCTCCGCAGATGCGTTGAATAGATCTACTTTAAATTTCGATCATCTTTTATATAGACGACATATTAACCAGCTTACTTCCGATGAAAATATTAGATACTGTAGAACAGATATTTATTGCTAGAAAGCGTTTATTGAGTTTCATTTTTTTCCCCTTTTTGTTTTGCGTTTTTATTAATCTAAAAGGAACGCGGAGTCTTTTTGACGCATTTCTGTACATTGGTAGAGCAAGTAGATTTCTATATATTGATGAAATTATTATTCAATATCGTAATGAATGGAAACGCGATCGGTGCTTTATTTAATTTGCACGGATATCCTAATAGCATTTGTATTTCGTTAATACCAAGGGGCAATAAAATACACTTAATCAGCGTTTCAAATGGTGAGTAATGGTTGTTGTCAATAAAACTAGTGGTTAATTTATCGGTTCACTTAAGCTCTGTGCAAATTAAAACCAGTCAAGATTACCATTTAATGATTGAAAACGCAAATAATCAATCAAAGAAATTGATTCAATGGGCTCTGCTAACGACTTTATTGCGTCATTTCCAATATTTACATGCAAATATTGCAAATCCTAGAAATGTGAACTCTATTAATCCGGCTCCGAGCTGTCAATGGACAGAGTTATAATTTATTACGACGATTCCATTCGTTCGACGCGAAATGGAACAAAACCTCAAATGACGTGCTCGTTTCTGTTTTCATAAATCGTAAACCTCTTTTCATCGTTCCTGAAACCCGAAACATTTTGACCAATCCCCAATAACAAAAGAGATTTGGAAAAATGAAAAGAAGAATCGGAAATGAAAAGGTGGATAGGGAGGAAGTCCTTTTATGTATTTCATGATCGAGCGTTTAGTGATTACGTCTATAGATTTTTGAAATGCCAGGTGCTTTGCATTTTAATTTCTATATGACTGCTGTATTTACTTAATTGATTAAATTTGTTCTGAAAATCCTAGATGGCACTGGTTTATCAGAAAAACCATCGATGCTGATTTGCGGAAATCAATAATTAATCTCCCTTATTAATCGTTGTCGTTTCCTGATGAAACGATTGGTTGGAATATTCTAAGTGGAGTTGAAATTTTGTATAAACTTTTTTTTTGTTCCTCTTTATACACGTATGTCATTTTCTTTTCACTGTATCTTAGTTATTGCCGGTTGTTTAATTCCATTTTTTCCCTTTTTCTCTTTTCTCTCCTGATCATTTTTCACTCTATTAAAGAAATCGTCTTCTTTTCACTCTCGCTTCGTTTGGCTTTCTACAAAACGCGGAGCAATCTATCAACCTTTTCTATTTTCCCATGGAAAATGCCATTTTCTCTAGCCGTCCCCTTTTCTCTTTTACAGCCTTTCTCCATTAGGCACCTTTTGTTTTTATTTCAAAGGCTTTTGGGGGACGAGGGACTTGCACCGTCTTCAGCCGCCACTTCAAATTCCCCAAATGAAAATGTCATTGCGCTTCCAAAATGGAGCGGGGAAAAAGAGAGAGAAAGAAAAGAGGGTACGCGAAAAGGGGAAAAAAATAGCAAACCTTCCACATGCTTTATCTTTCGAAATATTCGAGAAAGGATTTGATTTGAGGGTTTTATTTTCATTTCACGGAGCTTTGTTGAGTTTCGTGAGAATGCCGCAGCGGGTCGCATTGGTTCCGTCATTTGCAGAGAAAGTCAGTTTTGCTCCGACCGATTGTTCTCAGAATGGAGAGAACGAGCCAAACGTGAACAAATAAATGGATTATTGAGCAATTAGATAAATCCTTTCATTTCTAATTAAATTCAAAGCCTTGGAAAGTCACTTGCTGCAAGTTTTTTTTTTGCGTTAAATATTTTCCGGGAATTCTTTGAACAGAATTACCTGTGATCATAGACGCTTTCAATTTTGATCGTCGTGTAATTACAAATTAAATGAAAATAAAACTGAGAGACTTTTTTGAATTTTATATTGCTAAGAAGTGGAGTGGAAGGTTTTTTGATATAAATACTCAGAACCAAAATATATTCTACACTGAACATGTAAATTATTAGGAACACCCAATGGTGATCGAAAACGAGCTGGTCTCACTGACGTAAATAATTATGACATAAAACAGATATAAAATGAGGTTGCCGAAAGGAGCTCCACAAGCCTGAATATTCCTGTAAACTGGGAAAGCCGCATGTTTTAAGCGACTTCGAAAAAGGGTGCTACTCAGATAAGTGCGATTATCTCAAATGTGGCAAGACTGTCAGATCCTGGGCTTTGTCCAGAAAGTAAAAACGAGCAGCGAGAGATTTTCCTGCGCAAATCCTCCCATCACCACTAATTGTTACTGCTTAGTTCTACAAGAGGTTTTCACTATGGCTTTTCACTCTTGTTGTGCATTTTTCCATTAGTTGGAGATTTCAAATACAAGAATTAAACAGAGGCCTTAGTAGATTTCAAACATTAGGATTGATACCAGCTTGGGGATGCGCGTTTCTTTGTTAGTTCATAGATAGTGAGACCAGACTATAGCTGAAAAATTAACGTTTAACCTTGGTAGGTTGGTTTTGGGCTACCCTGTATATACCTGGATTTTCGATATTCTTTAATCTTCAGAGAAAAATTCAATATTTATTATTTCTGCACGGCGTAAGCAGACGAAGCTCTTATTGCATCCATTTCCTCAGTTGTCAGTTATTGTCTTTTTTTTCTTTTTTTTCTTTTGCAATTTTGGAACGAGTGCCTGTGATGTGTATGCGTGCATTCCAATTGCATTGTGAGTTTTCTTCCCTACCTTCATTGGTAACTAAATCATCTTTATCCGGATTCATTGTAAACGGAATCGCAAACCACAGTTCTAAATCATCATTAATTTTTAACATTAAGTGAATAATTTTATTAATAGAAATTTTGCTAATTCTTTAAATAATTCATGTACTCGTTATTACCATATTTATTAAAGTGAAATATATGACTGGGGGGAAATGTTACGGTTGCCTAATCAAATTTTCATTATAATTAATGCGGGAAATTCGCAGAACCTGACAGCATGTGACCACCATTTCTAACATCGTCGTTGTCTATCCTCGTATTGTCGTTGCATCCTTTACAGTTAACTGTAAGGACTCATTCCATGGCAAATGATATCCTTTATGACATATTCCGGCATCTGCACATCATTTATGAATAATTTCGATCCTGAATCTTGCTGACGACCGTTGAATGGTTGCCTCATTGACGAGTCTCAATATCGTATTAATGCAACGAGGTATATACGGGAAGATGGTACTATGTCAAGATAAAATTCGGACATAATTCTCTAAAAAGAGGTATCAATGACATGGTATAATCGTAATTAAAAGAATATTTTAATTTTTGTCACTTCTTTACTCATCTTGCAGAGCAGTGTTCGACTATAGACAATGTTTGTGACGAAACTGACAAATTTCGCTAGCTTGTTCAGGTGTTATTTTAAACAAGAAATCTTCATATGAATTATGGGATTGTAGTAATCGTGCGAACAAGTTTTGTATCAAGTTTGATTCAGTGCGCGTTTTGCTTCTACCATTAGGACTGCATTTTTAGGGTTTTAGCATCATCTAAAACCCTATTAACGACGGTACAGATGTATGTATGTACTCTGTACGTGTGTTTGTCACACGCCATAACTTTTGAAAGAATTGACCTAGAGGCTTGAAATTTTGAACACACGTAGGCCCTATACAGAGGACGGTGCGAAAAAATATAGAGAATCCTTTAGGGTGGGCCAAACATGTGTTTTTGTGATTTCCCTAACTGACTTCCTTTTATGTCTATGGAGTTTTGATTGCGTTTGAGCAATTTGTGACGTCAGAGGTTGACTGTTTGACGTCATTATTTAAAGAACTCTATTTGAAGTAACATTTTGATGCTAAAACCCTTTTATCGTTGGATAACGATACCTTAACTAATTTTTTAATAATATTTTGGTACGATTTTAGATAAAATTTTTAGATAAGGTTGTTGGAGATTTATTTATGACAAAGCTTTTGAAACAAATTATTTTGATAATATTTTGGAAGGTTTATATGAGATTATATATATATATATATATATATTTTTACATTGTTAACGCCTGTAAACCATGTAATATAGTACATGGTATATTAAATTTTTTATTAATTTATCTTGAAGATTGTCAGTTTCTTAAAGTAATTTATAAGAAACATTTACCAACCTCTCCGCGTCGACATGTAGCTGCGAATCCCATATCGGTTTTAAAAAAATCCAAAAAACCACGGAGAAATCAACCACCGTGGAAATCGGCTCTTTGCATAAAAAAAACAACAAAAAAACAAAAGCGTAAAACTCTTAAAATGAGGGAGGAACATTATGTAATGGACGCCTTGGAAACTACAGGGACACCGAGAATTTTGCATTCTGTTAACGAGAGCTTGTGCTTTGTATGCAAAGGATGGCGCTAATTTCATGTTCCGTTGCAGATAACTTCATATTGGCCTTCTTTTATACTTTTCCTAAGATACCAGACTTTTGGCTGCCCTGTACAAAATTAAATGAATTTTGTCTTTTTGCGAAAGACTTGTATTTAAACAAGTAATTCCATTTTAAAAGACTTGTTGTAAAATAAACACTTGGAATGCAGAAAAATACAGTATGCGATACTCCTAAAAGGCTTTAAGACAAAAGCGGATTAATTTAAGTTAAAGTGGCTAATATAAAATGAAAGTGGTTTGTAGAGATAGAAATAGTTTTCGGTAATTAACGATAAAAAATCGACATCCGATCAGTTATAAAGAAAGTGAGAACCTATGATCTACAAGACAAATGAGAAAAGATGTGACTGTTACGTATTTCGATTACAGTCTTTATCTTCAGTGCCCAAAGACAAAAAGGGAAAAACTTAGAACTAAATTATATAGCATAGAAGGAAATGAAAGGCAAATTCTACGAATTGTTTCTATTGACTAAGCTAAAACGATACGAGGATAGACTGAGATTTGCCCTTTGTTAATATTTAACAGTTTATTAGGATCTCTTTTATAGATTTGTGTTTTTAAATCTGTTTAATTGATTTCTCGAATTGACAGACCTAACTAACTTAAAATTATATAAACTAATATTGTGACCTGTTTAGCAGTGTTCGATTTTTGCAACATGCCAAATTTTATATGAGCCAATTGCTATTTCCATCTTTTTAAAATATCGGTAAAGCGCTGCCAGACATAAATTTTTTTTCACAAAAATGGATAAATGAAATAGCGAATTTTCTAGAGGTGGAACAGCGTCTTTAGGTTTTCCAGAAAAAATGCTTTTAAAATATTTTAAATGCCAAAGTCACATAGGAATGGCTTACTAAGTATGAAGCAAACTTCAGTCGCCTTTCTTGGTCTCCAGCGTACTTGATGTGAAGCCGCTAAAAATATATATGAAGATGTGCAAGACAAAGAAGCCCTTTTCCATTCATACAAATCGTTAGATCAGCAAGGATCCTCCAGCACCTCCAATCTGTAGGATCCTTATTTTTATTTTATTTTTGGCTATTATTTGCATTTGTCATTTCATATTCAAATTCTGCTACTTAGAAGACGGTCGACATTGTTCTGTTTGGAAAGTTTGTTTCCCTCTTTATAAATATATTATTTCATATCATTACTTTCGTCGGATTCCACTCACAAAAATTCATTTACGTAACTATTGTGTACATAAACTACTTATTTTGTTATTGTTTTGAAATAATGAACTGCAGAAATAACAAAGCTCGTGGTTGTTTTAATGATTTTTGCCTAAACTTTTGTTTACATTTTTCAAATTTAAATACATCAAAGGCGTTAGTTACTGAACAACGGAAAGTTTCTAATTTTTCTGCTATTTTCACCCACTGTTTACATAAATTAATTAAAGCAGTAAGTGAAACGTTGACAACGAAAGTCTGCGCAATAGTATTTTTAATACTGCTGGGTCGTATGTAATTTCATTTGGTAGCATGCTTTTAAAGGGAAAGGAATCGACACGACGTCATTTAAGCTGACAGAGAGACGATAAAACATAAAAGTCTGATTGTTTTCTCACCTTCGCCAGAATGATTTAGAATTGGTGTATTTTTCCTTTCCACCATCATCCTTCAACCGGTTCTTTTCCACCCCTTCATTCCCTTTTTTTTTTGTTTGTCCTGCGGCCGTCTTTGAACGAAGATTTCCTTTTTCTTTCTTTTCTGCGTCTCTGTCAGCATCATCACCGTTCGTCTATGGCTCTCTTGGGGTAGAGATAAAACAGAACAAGGAAAATTATCAGGACACACCGATAAACCTGGCTGCTCTCTGGGGATTACATGATTAGAACGCGTAAAAGTCAACAAGTTCTTCATCACTCTCGAGCCAAGGCAAGAAAAATGAAACGTACTCTGGAAAATCCGAACGCACACGATATGAATATCTTTATAAAAAAATAATTTGAATGAAATCTTTTTAACTGCAACAAAAAGTGCTTTGCAAGCGATTCTGTATATTTTTAATAATACATAAACGAATACCTTTTACGCGAATTAAATAGAAATGAAATCGTATATGAAAGTTAAGAAATTTGATATCATTTTTTGAACATGGGGTAAGTAGCGCAAAAAGAAGCTGAAAGTGAGCGAAAGCAACAACAATGCCAGTCGTCAAATTTTCTTTGAGAATAAGAGGGATATAAAAAGTGATATAAAAGTCCCTACATATAGAAACATACTTTAAAAATAGTCCGCTTAATTTTATGCCGCAGTTTGAGAATCGAATTTCTTTTTGGTTATTTTACGAATCTCTTAGACTAATTAATGTTTAAGCCAATCAATCAATAACATTTTTGGCGGATAAAAAACGATAAAAGAAAATATTTGCTGGTGTTCCTATGGCTATGTTCTCTAACGTCTCCGAGAGTTGAGTTTGAGACGCGTCCCATTTTTGCCACAACAATCCTTTAACAATTCACTTTTTCATACTCGTATTTTGTATTAAACGACCCGTCTATTGATACAAATTGTATCTTTATGAACGCAGTCTATGTTCTGCAACTTTGTACCACACAGTTTAATGAATGTGATTTGTATATCAAAGAATTAAAAATGCGTTAGCAATTATGAAAAATCGGAGAAGGATATTCGAGCACTTTTAGAAGATTCTTCTCAATCATTTTCATGAAATTGACAGCAGATAGAGATAAAATAACACAGGTCTACAATGATTTTGCTGTTTTGATATTTGAAGTCTTTTATAGTAATTTCTATGTGCTGATTCCAAAAATGAAGTCCATTTAGTTGCATCATATATTGAATTTTATAGCTTCAATTTGTATTTATTAATCTATCTTTTGTATGAATATGAACCATTGTTCCCTTATATCAGTTACTGCCTTATACCATTGCCATCTACTGGAATAAATCTAGTTTTAAGACAGATGGCAGCACATCCATGCTGCTTACACCTTTTTATAAATACTTTCATTTTGCTATCTTTGTTATATGTTATTTACTAGAGAATAATGGAAAGAAGGTGTTGTTTAATAATCATAATTTATTATGTTATATTTGTGGCAGTTGTGAAAAAGCAAAGACAGAACATGGCATACTTCAAGGCCTACTTCGGAATTAAACTAGGAGATCAAGGCAGGCCATGGGCTCCTCATACTGTTTGAAGTGTTGAAGATTTAAGAACTGGACAAAAGGGAATAAAGCGGTGCGTATTTGAATACCGATGGTTTGGCGCGAACCGAGGGGTCTGACATTCAACAAAATTATGGCAAAGATTCATGAATCTCTATAATTTGAACAAGATTCAGGGAATTGTTAACGAATTCAAAAATTTGCCCGAATTCCTGGAATCCTCCGAAGATTCACAGATTCACTATGGGATTCGGAGATTCGTGTAAGATTTACTTAAGATTCAACGATTACGCCGAGATTTATTTAAGATTCAACGACTAAACTGAAATTTACTCGAAGAAATTTCGAAATAAATAGATGCTTATCAGGTTATTTTTGCTATGACAAAACAAAATATATGTCAATAAAGAAACTAGACTTTGGTTTTGTTCTTAACCGAGTTTCCAACACTGTTCGCATTGGGGTTGGCTTATACAGGGTGAACTAAACAAAAGGGGCAAACTTCAAGAGGCGATTCCTGACCAGAAAAGGAACAACAAATTACATATGAATATATGCCCGGAAATGAACGGTTTGCCTGTACAGAACATGACATCTCTGTCGCATTAATTGCGTCAACGTTGCAAAAGGTGTTCGAAGCGGCCTCTTTGGGATGCAGTGCAAGAGCTCACATGTCGAGAGGATCCCTTCTCACACAAATCCCGAAAGATGGTTGCAAATGTTTTATGAAAGTCATTAAATACTGTACAATCTTCCATACCTTGCAGATCTTGTCCTTATATCTTCACAACCACATTTACAAGATCGAACAAACGAACGGATACGGAAAGTCTTAACAAGAATGAACAAATGAACGGATACGGAAAGCTTCAAGCAGACATCAATTCGATCTTCACAGACTGACTCGCTCCCATAGCCAAAAACGGGAACTGTTTTCTCGTCTCGTTTTTTACGGGAATCTCGTTCGACATATAGGCTCGAGAAGTCAGATTCAGGATTCAAAAACATGGGATTCAGAACAGATTCGGTGAGATTCGCAGAGATTCCTTTTACCTTTGTCAAAGATTCAGGGTACTGTCAGACCCCTCGGAGCGCGCGCACCCATGTAGACAAAAGGATTGTCGCGATTACTGTTTTTTATGTGGTTTTGGCTGACTCACTTTGATTGCTTGACAAAAAAAAATTGAGAAGTTTTGTTTTGTGCAAAATTTGTTTTAATTTATTTATAATTACTAGGTGATATGACCGGCGTTGCTCGGTCTGTTTGTTTGATGAAATTTTGATGGCGTTTCCCTGGCGCCATCTCTTGAGGAAACAAACAAACATAAACCAAGATATATTATATTTACCCCCATCCCCTCTCTTTGGGGACATGTAAACCTTACTCTGAACCTAACGAACATATGGTGCGAATATGAGCTCAATCGGATAAGTGGTTCAGAAGTTTTTAGAACATTTACAGACGCACCCTGAACCTGAATTTTTATATATAAAGATCTCAAGCTGTTGTGCAATTGTATGTGCAACTAGAAAAAAAATTGTAACATTATAACTAGAATGGGAGTGGCTTTTTATAACATTGCCAAAAGCCACTCATTTGAAAAGAATCTGAGCATATTATGATTGCAAGCTATCGATAAGAAGGATTGAGCCCCACAAATGATTGAAAATATAACGAAATAAATTTTCTGAGGCCGGCGATCAAAACAGCCGGATCATCCCGTTTTTTTTTTTACCATCAGTGTTCGGACACCGAAATAAAAACAGTGCATCAGATCAGTAGTGCATTGATCGTTATAAATGCTCTCAAATTTTCGTGCGTAAACATAGCCTACTTGGCATTTTGATGAGACAGCTGTAGAGATCGAGCCATATCACCCCCAACCAATACGCAGGATTGTTCTTCCAGGAATTTTCCGCAATTATACGGATCAAGCAAACTGTCTTCTTTACTCAGAGTGAGTTTATGAATATAAGCTTGTTTTTCTTCGTCCGGCAGACGATTGAAGTTAGCCATGCTTTACTAGAAAGCAGTGAACGAGAGTGGCCTCTAGTAGCCTATGCGTGTGGGACGATGTTTTTTCTACATGGATGCGCGGGCAGCTAATCTGCCATCACAATGACGTCAGGCGTGACGTACCTAAGTTTTTCCTCTATTCCTGTACAATGTGAATTTGTCGAACACAATGTGTGAATATTTCATTCTTGATTTGTAAATAATTCTAATGTGATGGAGAAAAACGGACGTCATTTTTGAAGTCAACGGCACTGAAAGATTCATAACCACATTACAAATAAAACAGCTGTCAAAAGTGTAATTAAAGTAAAATTACAGAAAGCTTTTTGGTTGAAAGCCAAATGTATAATAAATACCAAAAAGCGAATCCTCCTCGTTAAAAGATTGCAGTAAATACAGGGTGATTCAGTACTATGATTTATTGACCCATTAATGTTTACAAACTTAGCATTTCAGTATGATATTTTAGGCAGTTCGGAGTTTTTATTCCCGTGGAAAAGTCTTGATGATATGCTCAATGTGGCCACCATGAACGTTTTGAACTGCTCGCAGCCGAATGGTGAAGTTGTTCATAACTCTATCCAGGATTTCTGCATCCACAAGGGTGCAGCTTTGTCGCAGCTGGTCTAGAGTTCTTGGTGCTGTAGTGAACTCACTGTCTTTAAGGAACCCCCAGAGATAAAAATCACATGGGTTTAGGTCAGGACTCGTAGGGGGCCAAAGAAAGCCACCCCCGAATCGATCTGGAAACCTGTTTGAAATGACACGATTTCCGAATTTCTGATTGACAAAGTCTAGCACTTCATTAGTGGTGTGAGGCCTAGCCCCATCCTATTGAAACCATTGATGTCGAAGCGGTATACGCCTCCTTCGCAGCTCGGGGATGAAGAAGGTTTCCAACATGTTAAGGTAAGCCTGTGACGTTACGGTGCCCTCAAAAAAGAACGGACTAATGATGCCTCTTTTGGAAATCGCGCACCAAGCCATAACCTTTCGTGGATAAAGAGGTGATTTATGGATCTCACGAGGGTGCTGGGAACCCCAAAAACGAACGTTGTGTTTATTAACGTCACCTGACAAATGGAAGAAGGCCTCATCTGACACCCACAGGTTGTCCACAATGTCCTGATTGGCTTCCATTTCTGCTCCAAACTCCATCGCAAATTGTTGTCGCTTCTGTCTTCCAGTGTCTGTTAACTCCTGATAAACATGGATCTTATACGGGAACAGGTGTAAATCCTTTCTCAAAATTCGCCATATCGTGGTATACGACAGCCCTTCTTCAATGGATAGGCGGCGAACAGATTTTTTGGTAGGGGAATCGACCAACCTTGTGCGAACATTTTCGACAACTTCGGCCGTTCGAACACGAGCTTCGCTCCCGCCTTTTTTCTTGCCTTTAACTCATCCAGTGGCACGAAATTGCTTGACAGAATCCATGATCGCTTGCTTGCCTGGTGCGACTCGACACTTATACTCCTTCCGGAACTTTCTTTGCACGGTTACAGGTGATTTTGTCTCGAAGTACCATTCGACAACCTTGCATTTCTGCTCTGTTGATAAAGCGGGTGCCATTTTTCAACAATACGATTTTCATGCAGCGCCGTTGCAACAATACAAACTCCAACTATTTAGAAATTCGATATGGCGCTCATATTCTTTCAATTGTTTATCACTAATGCACGACATTCGAGTGAAATGGTCAGAAATTGACTGAATCACCCTGTAAGAATAATCAAATTACGTCTTCAAAATATCAATCTCATCCTGTTGTTCTTTTTATTCAAGATGCAAGTGATCAAATTTTCTTCGTAGTTGTCATGACGTGTTGTCACGATATTAAACCTGTGCTCACGTGTTCATTATATCAATTATAGGTAATCATTTGTAATTATATTTTTGCAAGAGCCTCAATTGATCTTCATTTCAGCTTTTCGGTTATTTTTAAAATTTACTTGTCTTGGAAGTCTATACTGCCCAAACTGAATTCCATAATTATCACGCTAAAATCTGTTTGCATATTATAAGACGTAATTAAAATGAAAGTTTCTTTTCATTAAAAATACTTTTTTCTCATTTTCTGTATATTTAACTTTATCTGTAAATATAAATTTATATATATTTCTCTTCTTCTTCTTTATTTATTGCTGTTCTCATCATCGTGTTTATTCGAGAAAGTAAAAGGGTGGGAAAAAGGTCGAGAAAAGAAATTCACCTGAACATACGTTGTCAACTTTGATATTAAGTTTCCTTAGCACAATCTACTTGCGGTTAGTAGGCCATATCTGCACGGCTCATTTACAAAAGGAAACGATTTATAGGGGATGTTCGCACTTAAATTGGCTACTTGAGCTTTCAGGAAAAGAAAGAAAGATTATAATTTAATATTTATGGGTAACACTTGAGATAGCGAAAGTCACATTCGTATATTTAATAAAACACAGGTAGGCGGGAAAGACGTTTAAATAATTCTAGAGTTGATTTATTTAAATGTTTTGCAACTTGACATACTTCGGTGTGAATTTGTTTTTCTTAAATATCAACAACAACAATATGATAGGTTCCTTTCATTCTGTTCGTTGGGGAACATTTTAGTTTAACTCGATAGCTTTAGAACTTGCTAGCATTGATAAACATAAACGTCTAATCAAAAAAGAATTAATATTCCATCAAACTTTTGAAAGGCAATAAATTTGTAAATGATATTTCCAGATTATGATACTAATTAAAACATTAATCAACTTTATTGACTGAAAATCAATGGACGAATATTAACCATTCAACAAATATCCTAGACGCAAAATAAACGGGTGTAGTGATAAAGGATATAAAATGCGCATTACTCTCACATTTGGCATCTGAAGAACGGTTGTGTACTGGCGCCTATAAGATTAATTCACATTTTCTTTGTTTGGAGTAGAAAAAATTCGAGAAGCAAATTATGAATTTTTCATTCATTTAATTCTTAAAAATTTCTATACTTTGCAATTTATAGTCTCTAATTAAAAAGACTTATTTTTAAGGAAGGTGATGCTTTAATGGGAGATTGGCATATCATTCCATTCTGATATCCGTGCGCCATAACAAATCAAAAAATTATTCGAATGAGACGGATTTCTTTGGATGCCATTCTCAATTTGAAATAAGTTGACCGTGGGACTTAAACAGAATGTTGCCGGGAGAGATCTATCCGACGCTCATACATTTCATTGTTATGAGGTGTTTTGCCATTGTATGCAAATAACGTAGTTAACTTGATGAGATTTTGACTTATAATTTGCACTATTTTGGCGGTGTAATTTCTAGCAGAATCATGAAAAGTAAACCATTTCTTCTACATATATTGAGATTTTCAGTTGATTTCTTTGAGTAAGACTTTCTTTTAATCAAACAGCCTTTTTATGTAAACTATTAATTACCCTTCATAACGGTGCTGAAGCAACACGAAAAGAAGATTTCAGGACCACAACAACGCAACCAGATAGTTTGAAGGACTTTTGTCAAGTGACAGTGACCTCGACGAATAATCAAGATCCGGTAAGCTGCAAAGCGTGGAATCTGAGGTGATGCGCCCGGCCATACGCGAGTTATGCATTAAATCTAGCCTATTACAATTTAAATTGGAGTTCATGCTTCAAACTTGAGGTAAAGATAATGTTGGATAAAACTGACGGAAAAATTCCGTAACCTGGAAGGACCACCAGTAAGTATCACGCTCGTTGCATTACCAACTCGGCTATCGCGGACACGAGGCAGCTAGGCTCTCTCCATGTATTCTAAAGACTACAAAATAGTCCAGATTGAAGCCCAAGCCATCATTGCCCTAAGCCTTGATGTCTCGTGTCTGCGATGACCCAATCGATAGTGGCGAGGAGCGTGGTACTCGTGGTCCCTGGTTCGAATCTAGATCGCGAAATTTTTTCCTACAGTTTTTTTTCAACAATAAATTTAAAATTTACACCAAGAACAGATTTAAGATGTTCAGAAAGCTTTCACGTGTTTTAGTAATTAATTTTGTGATTGTTATTTCAATGAACGCAATATTTACTGTACTAGACTTACTGGACGTTGTTCAACTTCTATAAATAAGATAGAAGGTATAACCAGACTACACGATAATTCTACGTAGCTTGAGAATAAACAAAAAATTGAAGGAATGTATTAAAAATATCTAAAAATGTCTAAAAAATAATGTATTTTTTGAAACGTGCATTTGCAGAAAATAAGAATTCATGGTGATTTGTTATTCCACCAATTCTGTAATGAATGTATAAGTAAACAGTTTGGCTATGAACTACCAAAAAAAAAAAAAAAAAAAACCTCTCAAATTTACTGTCAGAATTTTTCAAAAGCATTTCTTGAAAATTGAATTGCTTTAATCTGTTCTGCTAGTACCTTGCTATTGCATATTAAGGGCTAAATTTTAATTGAATATTTAATATCCGTGGCATTAAATAAACGTACCTCTGGCGAATAAATGATAAAAAAAATCTATAAACGCAAAAATATTTTTTATGCTTTTCTTGGCATTCCTTGCGTTACATTTTCACTAGCAGGAAGGAGGAGGAATTGAAATTGAAATTTCTACTGGAAATTTGATTAGTCAATCTTTTAAGACTGTTTTTTTTTTTTGCCTTGATACGTTTGGTGGCGACAGCTTTCTCTTCCGTCCTCCAAAAGGGGGTCTCGAAGTGAATGTCATCGACGTTAAATTGACAATCGCGGTCGTGATAGACAGGACTGAATTGAAAGCAGAAAACGGAAAATACAGTTTGAGTTTCACATACTCGACTCTCCCAGGATATCTGACGCCTCGAGTTTTTGACTTCTCTTCAGAAACTTGTCTTCTCAACTCAGTCTGAAGTTTTATTTTTTATATTAACTTCCCTGGCAAACTTTTTACTTTTCATTCCAATTTAAGAACTCATTTTCCTGTTTTGTAGAGTTTTCCCCCTCCTGTTTAGTACCACCTTTTTATAATGTAAAAAAAGAGAGCTTATTTATTCTTCACCAATTGAAGGAAAAGAAAAACGTTGGAAAAAGAAGACGACGAAGCAGAACCTACAAACTTGTGTCTTTATAACACCACTTAAGCGCTAGACATCCATCAATGTCGTGCAGTTCATTTCCATTCGAGAAGATTATAGAAACGGGAAAAAGCGGGGGCTCTCGTAAGGTAGGAGAGGGGCGTTGACAAAAAAAGTCAAAACTAATGGCAAGAGAGAGAGGGTGACGGTAAAGAATTCAGGAAAAAAAAAATGGTGTCGTAGATTTGAGTTCCTACTTTTTCGATCCCTGAAAGGAAACTGCAAAATTTAAGGAAGGAAAAGAGGGAAAAGCAGTCGTAAAGTTTTAATGTGAAATGCTTTAATGTATAGTTTGCAGTTACTAATATGGTTGTAGCAAGTTTTTGCGTTCTATAATAATGGCACTTAACAATAGCATCGGCAACAAAAAAACTTTCCTCTTTTGAGAAAAAGTTGCCGACTTCACATAATAAAGTCACAGTTTTGGACATACAGTAGATTTTAATATAAGCGCTTGTAATTTAAATAGATCATGAACTTACGCTTACATACTAAAACTTACAAAATTAAAAAAAAAAAAAAAACTTTTCGCAATTGGAATTCAAAGCGATTACCGGTATTTATTTTTCCTACCAATCATGCGACAACACTGCAATTCCAGAATATACGTTTGAAATCCTCTTGGCTAAGCTTCTGACTATCGCCACTAAATCGGTCTGAGCCGGGAAAGAAACCTCAGGGTGATATTAAATCATGAATTACAAAAATCATAATTTAATATAGAAACACGGTGATCACTGAACAAATTAATCCCAGTACAGATTAAGAATCCTCAAAGTAGTCTTGAACATTGTCTGTTACATCGCGAGTGATGGAAAAAGCGTTGAATCTCATTTACTGCATGTGACTCACTAATATGTTGCACTTCTCTGACGCGTTTTCCAAGCAACGGGTTCTTCTAGTGGCGACAGTCAAAAGCACGTCTAACAGACTTTCAAACGTGTACTCCTGGAATTGCAGTGTTGTCGCATTTTTGGCAGAAAAAAAAATCCATAATGACTGTCGTGCATATACTGTTTGTATAAATTGAAATTCCTCTTTGTAATCTCGCATGTCGTGCAAGAAAAGAATCTTGTATCTATCTATTACATTATAGTATTGCATTGTCCAAAATTGTATTGTATAACGGCTTCCATCTTGAGTATTTATTGTCAATATTGTAGTAGAATACAATACCTATAAAATTATATTAAGTGAACATGCTCACGTTTGCATGTACTATTGCAGGTTGAGGAATAGAAAATTTCAACGATGAAGTTTGCCTTAGTCCAGAAATATTGATGCGTGTCCTTGAAACATTTAGAGAAATTGACCCGTTCGCCTCCCGCGGCGGAATAGCACAGCTTGATTTTCCTGTCACCTGTAAATGTCAGACGAAAACCTTTAGTGAAAGCATTTCCAGATCGCAAACGTTTGTCGATGAAGCAAATGAGGAGAACGAATTGAATTAAAACTATTCTCTTCATTGGACAGTTTGTCTCGGTTCGATCGTATCCATTTCTCTAATTTATTTAAAAATGTCTAAGTTAAATTTTACCTAATGTATGCAGTCCAAAGGGTAGCCTAAAGAATTCAAGCTTGACTTCATTTGTTTCATTCTATATCAGCGTTTCTTAAATTCATTAACATTTTCTGAGGTCAAGAAATCTATTAAGTTTAAATGGATGTATCTTTTTGTGTACGCGTGCGTGATTACGATCATTTTAGTAAAATTGCATCAAATCTTCTTAAGTAACTCAAATAAAAGAAGAATTTACGAAGTTCGTATTCTTCATCACACATATTTGGCCACCCTCTCCCACATTCTCAATCATGTCAAAGAGGACTTACAAGCTGCATTAACTACATTTCTCTTTACTCCACACCTACTGTAATTCTCTCACGCTGTCATTCGAAACATGGCCCCATCTACCGCGGCGGCCATCACTATTAAAATTTTCATCTCCACCACATCCGCGCATTTCTTTGCTCCTCCACACCATACCGTAGTTTCATTCCTGTACGTTAACGTTGGGAAGGGCGCTCATTTCCATTTTTTTTTGCATGCGCTGATAAATTTTCATTCCTTTCAGCATAGTTTTTCTTCTTTATGAAATTTCACCATCAAGACGACTTATGTTTCAGGCATGCTTCCCAAAGACACACCTTCGTTCAGCTGCTCCAGAAGAGTTCCATTCAGTTCTATATCGCAGTTTACACTCACATGCCAAAAATCATGGGATAGCACATAAAAACGTGTGGGACCTCCTCTAATCCGGCGAAGTGCCACAGTGCGACGTGACATTGATTCCACAAGTCAGTGGAAAACATCTGAAGACATTGCTAACCATCCCGACTGGAGAGCTTCCCACAATTGCCCATTACGGAGCCACCACCGGCTTGCACAGTGCATGCTTGACGACTTGGATCCATGGCCTTCATAGGGTCTGCGCCACACTCGAGCCCTACCATCAGCTCGTATCAGCTGGAATCGAGACTCATCAGACCAGGTCACACGTTTCCAGTTGTCAAGTGTCCAGTCGATGTGTTCATGGGCCCAAGAGAGACGTTGCTGACGATGTCTTGTTGTTAGCAAGGACACCTTCGTGGTCTTCTGCTTCCATATCCCATGGACATCAGATTTCGTTGCACAGTTCGCATCGATACAACTCTCGTATCATCCTGGTTAAAATCTGATGTCTTCTGGCGTTGTGTCAGTTGCCTGTTAACGGTGACCATCCTACTCAGACCCCGTTGGTCCCGTTCATTGAGAAGGTGTGGTCGACCCACTACGTTGTCCATGGTGGGAGGTAAATCCGTCAAGTTGGTACTCTCGGTAGACTCTTGAAACTGTGGACCCTGGGATGTTGAATTCTTGAGCCACCTCCGATATTGAATGACTCATACGTCGTGCTCCACATACTAGGCCACGTTCGAACTCTGATAGCTCTCGTCGTGTAGCCATTGTCACACTGAACACCTCACCCCTTACTCATGAGTGTAACTAAACCTACTGACATTGATTTGCATATTTATACTGTTTGCACATGATGCTACTACTATTTGAAAAATAGTCCACTGCTATCCCATGACTTTTGGCATGTGAGTGTATTTGTTCATATCCTTCAACACAAGCACCTTCATCTCAAAATTTATTTTTGCTTTTTACACATCATCATCCAATCGCTGTGGATAGGTGACTTTTCCGCGCCAGGGGCTGTCTTTCTCGTCGATTTTAAAGCTGATTTTAACAAAAAAAGAAAAAAGAAAAAAAAAGATAAGCGTTAAAATAAACCCACTACAACACTTTGAAATTTCAGTGCTCAAGCTGTAGTGTGGACTAGGGAATGGCATCTTGGTGGGACCTGTTTTCTACAACGGTTGCCTCTTACAGGAGTAAGGGCTCGTTCACACTCACGCGGCAACGTGTCCGTCCGACTATGCATCCGTCCTCTCATCTCTTTGCCGTAAGGAGATGATGGTTCACACTAGCGCATCATGTGACTAGCCTCTCTCGCATTGCATTTACAATTTGATGTGAAAGAATGGCTGTAAAATCAAAACAACAAGCGCTTAATATTCTAGTCCTATTAATTTTCACGTGTGCATAGTTTTCTGCCTATAAAGAAGATTGGATAAAGCTATAGGAATAACCTTTTGAACTATCGCTATCACGATGCTGTCGAAACCATTATCAAACCATCGAAGTGCCGAACGTGTTTAATTCTCCGAACGTGTTTAATTCTTAAAAGAAATTATCTTCAGAATCGTTCCTATAAATTTAAGGAATCCTTTTAATTAATTAAAACAGCATACCGGGTTTTGCAAAAGTTCTGTTACCCCTTGGGATGCGGGCGCAGTGGGGGGGGGGGGGGTTGGAAGCATCCACGGAGCAGGTGCTGTTGAAGACGTGGGCGATACCATGATGTAAACGTGTATAGGTGGAATGAATGCGATTCGGATGCAAGGATATTGCAATAGAACGTAACAGAATCGAGATCTCTGCGCTCCTTCGCGCGGGCCACAACAAGCCTGACATCGCTAAGCAGCTCATCGTCAGCCGAATGACTGTCCACAGAGTCGCAGAGAGGCTGAAGAAAGGGGAAGACCTCAAAGATTGCCCACGTGCAGGCAGACGTCACGTTATCAATCATGCGG
The DNA here is from genome assembly GCA_023313115.1 of Rhysida immarginata. NCBI lineage: Eukaryota > Metazoa > Arthropoda > Chilopoda > Scolopendromorpha > Scolopendridae > Rhysida > Rhysida immarginata. The sequence goes on from JAHWFO010001925.1 coordinate 926,066, forward strand.
ATGTCAGAAAAGCCTTCGAACGTGACCCGACTCTCAAAATAACACAGTTCGCAAAGAAAAAGATGATTTCCGTGGCCACGGTGTCCAGAGCCATCAAGGAAGAGGGTGGAAAGAGTTTGAGGTACGTGGCAAGACCTTTGCTGACGGATGGCATGCGAGAAAAACGTCGGGAGCGCTGTCGTCGCTTTCTCAACGACTTGAAGAGCCATGGCAATCGCATTGTCATCTTTTCTGATGAAAAAACCTTCACGGTCGACCCGGTCATCAACAAGCAGAACGACTGCGTGGTCAGCTTCGGTCAGGACATCTGAGGTCCGCTACGTGACTACAACCAAGCATCCGGCCTCAGTGATTATGCTCGGCGTCGTGGCGTCGAATGGCATGAAAATGTTCCCAATCTGCTTCCCGACCGGTTACAGGCTTACCGCAGGCGACTACAAGGACATCTTGACCAAGAACGTTCTGCCCTGGGTGAAAAAGGTGACGAGGAATGCGGACTACGTCTTTCAACAGGACGGTGCCCCGGCCCACAGTGCCAAGACCGTTCAAGAGTGGTTGGGGTCGAACATGAACTTCTGGTCGAAGGACTTTTGGCCTCCTCAGTCGCCCGACCTCAACCCTCTAGACTACAGCTTGTGAGTGCATATCGAGAGTAAGGCCTGCAAAATCCGTCACAGCAACATCGAACAGCTGAAAGCATCTGTGAACCGGGTGTGGACTCTATGAAGATAGACTACATCCGTAACGTTTGTCGGGCCTTTAGACCGCACGTAGAGCGTGTGCTTGCCGCCGATTGCGATTACATCGATTAATATGCATTGTGTACACACTAATATCAATTCTGACAATAAAAACCGTGTCTAACTGCATCACGCACGTAGTTATGTCATTTTTGCGGGGGTCCTCACATGTGTAACAGAAATTTTGCAAAACCCGGTATAATCAGAATATTTCTTCATTTCCAAAGCAGTCTTTTTAATAATTATCTACAGCTAGGGCAGCAGTGGCACTTTCTCGTCGGCCATTTTCCTTTTTGCTCACATGCTCCGGTACTCGACTGTGATTGGATGAAGGTCGTCCGTCCATTGGCAAAAGTTGACCACTTTTCAATGTTCTGCGCATAGTTTTAGAGGGGCAAGGCAATTCTCAATACTATGGCTCTGCGGCAAGGCAATTCTCAATGCGTTCACGGAAATAAAGAAACTGCGCATACGCTATAACCTGTAAAACTTGACGCGCGACTCTTGCCGCACCAGTGTGAACACTATAGTGTGTGAACAAGCCCTAAGGTATACAGAAATGATTTTAGAATTGCTCAACCTTCTGTAATCACTATTTAAACTCCGTAATATAAAACAGTTCTAGGGAATAATTATTAGATTTTACTATAAAAAAATAATAATTTTTTATTGGAAAAAATTCCTATGCTTTTTAATTCTTATTGGCTGTAAAGAGAGCGTGCAATATTAAAAATAGGGGTTTCCATTGCATATTTCAAAGTTGACTTCCCTTTTTGGTTGCTCCATTCCGCAGTCTTTTTTTTTTTATATATATAAAAAATTTACATAAAAAACCCCTCACATAAAAGTACAATAATTCTTCCATTGAAAGTACTCTCTCAGATTTGTATTTTAGAAGTTGGCTATTGGTTCACTTTGAGACACCCTGTATGTTCACTTGGTAGAAATCATGACCTTTGGCATCATATCTTCGTACGTGTATATAAATATTAAACGAATCTCTAAAATGAGCATTAATTTAAAATAATGTGGAAGAAAATTTCATTAGACAAACCTCATCATTCTTCGTGAATAATTACAAAATAAGTCGTTCTATCGCTTGCTAAAACATGTGTTAAAAATTAGAACGCTTATCGAAATGATCTTTAAAAACCTTTTAGTACCTTGTATCGATTTAATTCTGGACATTTTCCAGATAAAATGAAAGAAACTTTAAACCCTTTATAAATGAACGACAAACTTGAGCCGTTAAAAGCATTTTAGGTCTGAGAAAAGCAGGTGAATAATTCACCTTATTTCATAGACATGTCATCCTCTTATCTGAGGAATGAATATGCTTTTACCAGCTTAACTTAGTTCGAATATTGTTATTCATAGTTTTAAAACGTAGAAAGCATATGTTTTCATTTACTATAAAGATTGTTTTACTCTTTTTTTCATTTTCATTGTTGCTGTTGAATTCTTTGCTTTCGGAAATTCATAACGATATGGCTACTTTAAAAGTTATTTTCTTCATCTTTCTATCTCTCTGTCTCTGTCTCTTCCGCATTGCTCTTATTATTAAGTTTTGTAGAAATTGTAAGTAAATTTTTATCAGTTCAGAAAATTCCGGTTTCCCCCTCCCCCCTTTGCTGGAGGCAAAGTGGGTTGCTCTCCGTCGTTCCAATGTAACATGCAAGAGGATAGTGAACAAGGAATCCTCCGAACAAACATCTCATCCGCATTCGAGCCAGAATTACAGGCGTTTCGTTGGGAAAACCGCAAAAGTTTCCCCCCATCCCTGTCGCCATCTCGGAAGAGAAAGGCTAAGAAATTTTGGGACAGAAAAAAAAAGAAATCAGAAAAAGAAACAAACGCCTACAAGTGTTCTAGTGAATACGCTTCAAACTAACTTTAGGGCTTTTTCATGTAAATAAGGAGAAAATAAGAATTAATGAAAAAACATGTTCTCTTGCTGAATTTGTTGCATTCAATTTTTTTGGTTGTGAATGTTACAAAAAAGAAGAGAATTTTAATTATAATAAAGTGGTCCGAAGTTATCCTTCGAGAGAAATAACGTTGGAATTGCTAAACGTGTAAATTGTATACACTGCCTTAAAGTGTTAAAAATTCTCAGGACTTGTGTAAAGTGGCTCCGTTTTAATTGGGTTGTTTGAAAGTTTTAAGCTAAGGGGTTTTATTCTTCCTTTGGTGAATTTTATATGTTAGAAATATAATTTAATTTATGATTGTCTTTACTGTTTGTTATTAAGCTTGTATTAAAACCATTTTGACTAGCCGTGTTTTATTACGAGCGACATATCCAATTATCTTTTAAGATTACGAAGTTTTGTTGGTATTATAGCCTGTGGAGAATGACGAAATTGAAAGGGACAAAAAATAACGTTAGAAGATTATTCGTTTTCGTGTTGTCTCTGTTGCGTTTGTCCTTTACAAAATTCAGTTGTTTCTCTTTCCATAATCATAAATTGTAAGCTTCATAATGCTACTGTTGGAAATAGAACTATACGGGCTCATAAATTTAGGAAATAAAACCATACGAGTTATTCTAAAAACAGTAAGGCCATTAATTCGCAAATAAATCATTACAGGTACATAATAAGCTTGATTTCCTATATATGTCATCATCGTCATTCCCAATTAGTTTTTGAAATTTCAGATTCCATGCTTGTTTTTTCGCATTTTCATTTTAGCAGTTTTCTTTTATTGTAACTACGTAGGTTGTTCAACCCGGGACTTTATTTTTTCAGAGGCAAAATTAACCATGCATGCGCAATCTGTTGTCAGTTTTGTGAAGCTATAAGTGTCTTCTGTCAGGTTATACGAGTGATCAGTAATATAAAAATGGCGACCTAAGGTCTCAGCGTATGCACGGAACAGCGTATTGTGATGAAGTTTTTGGTAAATGAAGGGATGAAACCAAATGAAACTTACAAGTAAAGTTGTAAGCGGTCAAAGAAGGTCGTAAAGTAATGCTGAGTATTTTTGGGGACAAGCAGTGTGTTATTCATGTGGGTTCCTGTCACGTGGTACAAAAATCAACAGTAAATACTACGGCCAGGTTCTGAAGGACATGTACAATAGCTTAAGGAAGAAGCGACGTGGTTTCATCACGAAGAATGTTCTTTTTCAACAGGATAACGCCCGACCTCACATAGCACATCACACTATCTGTTGGGAACAGCTGCCGCATCCGCCGTACTCTCCTGACCTCGCTTCAAGCGATATTCATCTCTTCGGTCACTTGAAAGAGCTTTTGGAAGGTTACCATTTCGGCAATGATGAATGAAGGATGTTGTGCGAAACTGTTTGCGACGTAAAGGCAAAAATTTTTATTCTCAAGATGTTCAGGTGCTTGTAAAACGTTGAGAGAAATGCATAAATGTGGCAGGGGATTACATTTAGAAATAGAAATGCTTAGTAACATATAAATATGTATATCAAGGTCTTATTTTTGCCTTCAACGGCTCTTGTATATATTACCTGGTTTACATACCATATATCTAATATACAGCAGATTTTAAGTCAATAGTTATTTTATCTGAATGATACAATCATACCTCTTGCTCGATTAAGCAAATCACGAGAAAGAGCTAAGATGCCAAACCCCCCCCCCCCCTAAAACTACAGCTTTGGCTTTCCTTTTATACATTAATGCATAGTATACGTTTTAAATAGAATAAAAAATTAATACGTAATTTTGAACAGTATACTTGGAGACATTTATTGTTTTTTAAAACCAGAACTTACTGAATATTATATGAACAATATTTTTAGACAGTTTCAGAAGTTTATTAAAAATTTATTAAAGTTTACATTAATGTTACGATTTTTGTTTCTGTGTGAGCAAGTAAAAATTTACAAAAATTAAAAACTAATTATTCTAAAATGATTGTTAAGGACATGGACAGGAATTGACGATCTGTCTAAGATTTCATTTGTGCAATGAATAGGGCGCATATAGAATTTTATAAAGACTGAGAGAAAGTGTTATATTTACTTAATAATACGTAAACATTTCAAAGTATCCAACTTCAGTTGTAATTAAAACAAGCATTTGAAGTTGTCTAAAGACTCTGTAGACACACTGTATTTCGTAGAGATGTCCATCAATGTAAAACAATTTTTTAAAAAAGTAAAAATTAAAACGCCTATTGGAAATCGCTACATAAGAAGGTCTATATTACTTTGAAAATCTGCAGGTGAATGTGAAAAGGATTGCATAAAGTTGCTTTAAATCGCCACCAATTGCAGACGATGAATGATGGGTGAGGAGAAATTTTGGTGTATTTTGGAGAGTTACGATATTTGTTTTTCTATTCCTTAACTTTTCCTGAATTTAAATGCTAAGCAATAATTTTTATATATGATCACTTGCAAAACAGCATTCGCAAATCAACTGCTAGATTATACATCGATTTTGCGGTTAATTTATCGGAATTCGACGTGTAATTGAAGGCTACAGACGACCAGAATCGCACACAACAGCGCATAATTATCGACCAATAAATTTTCGTTTATTCAATACAAGTGTAATAATTTTAACCTGATACTCTTTCGTTAAGGCCAGCGATTTCATGAATCAACAAGGTTTTTAAATTATTATTCCATATTCACGACTAAAAGCGTCACAGACAGCCCTCCTGTCAAAGCACAATGATCATCACGCATATTAACAAGTGACCATTTCTCCACTCTAGATTCCTCCACATGCAAAAGATTTGTGGCCTGCACGCTGCAATTGATTAGGGAAAGAATATAATTTGATGGACGTTAATAAAGAGATGATCATTAGGGCTGAATTAGCATGAAAACAGGAAAATGATGGTGCAAGTAAATGAATATTGGACGTAGTCACCAAATCGTATACTGATCTGTCACGTGCTTACCTAGATGCGGTAAAGGGTGCACGAGGAATTGTTTCTGATATCGCTGCAATCTTTTCACTTTTCTCCCTACGTTCGGCTTATCTGAACCGGCTCGAGTTGAAAAATTTCCCGTATTGAAGACAAGAATTTTACATTTTTAAATAAAAAAGATAAAAGCTGCGAGGCATAGTTGAAACCGCAGCTTTAATGTAGCAACTACTCCGTAAGTCATCAGGCATGAATACTTTAAGCATATCTTGCCAAAGAAGTCTGTGCCAAAATCATGAGTTTGAGTCGATGAATTTAGACTCTGAATTGGAAATTTTTAGATAGATTATCTTTTGCAAACGTGTCTTCCAATCGAGATAAGCTTTAAAAATCGACTCGGAGCGTTTCAAGACACCCACTGAACTTTGAAATCGAATTCCCTCAGCTCGAACTTCAAACGAGAAAAAAGAAAAAGTCAGAAGGTGCTACATTTTGGAACACCCTGTATATATATCAAACAACGGAGAATGAAGAGTCATTAATGAATATAAGTAAAAGTAATGGATATAAAATAAATTGGTTCACTTACACGCGTTTTAATAGTGAGACTTCTGTGATGAATAGAGGTAGATTATTTTGGATTAACTACTCTGTCACATATTTCTGCATGCGTGTAATGTTGTGATATAAGTCGAATGAAAATGCAAAGCGTTGCCTAAATAAACGGACACGGTATTCTCGCCGCTGAATAAAATAGGATACGTTAGGCCTCTGTAACAATAGCACCAAATCTCCTTCCTTAAACTTGGCTGCTTACCTTTAGTAAAGTCTTCCAAACCTCGATAGAATGTTGAACGTGAAAGTGCATTGTACCCGTATGCTTTCTGCAACATTTCGCAGGTCTATTCCGGCGTTACCTCCTCTTACAAAACGGGCAGAAAACGATTTCTCTCCACTTTTATGGTCCTCTATCCGGATTGGTGCAAGTATTATTATGCTACCGTGTGGTCCTACGAAGCTAAAAAGCACATTTTTCTCCTGATGT
>JAHWFO010001925.1:941853-966197 GCA_023313115.1 Rhysida immarginata
AGAATTTGGCACCCTAAAGTTTTGACCATGTTTAGGGTGGCGCTCAAAACAGTCTGAGGGAGTAGAATCATATGGTTGTGTGTTTTGTTTTGGAGCTCAAGCTGTTTTTTTTAAACAAAAACAATTTTTTTAAAGCTTTGATAACCAACCTGGAATGCTGAAATTTCATCCAGGTAGATATTGCTTTGTGTCCGAATGCACTTCTGGCTACAAAAAGAGATGAATGGGCTCAAAAAGATCTTTGTTTAGGATGCTGTATATTCTGTTAAATGAGATACATATGATTTTAAAATTTGTTATTACTTTTTGTGATAATTAGATTGCACTTTTTTGTGGAGATCAAATAAGCAAATCAAAACAGAAATTATTTAACAGCAACACTGAGTTTGCAAATGAAATTGATCACTAAAACAATCCATTATTCACAATGGATTTTTTAACAATTCATAAAGAAAAGGAAGTTTTATAATAAAGTTAGAGAAAAACAAATTTAAGTTTTTTTAACATTATTCTGGAAAAACTATCTTCTATGCTGTGATCTCCCTCTCACTGACTGGAGCGCCACGGTGGACAAATCGTTAAGGATGCAAACTTTAAGCATAGGTTGCCAGACTTGGAGTAGAAGTGATTTTGCTATGGCTAGGTTAAACCAAAATTTTGATTCTCGCTTCGAGAACTTCAAAGCCTTTACAGTCTAAACAAAGTAATTCGATCTATATAATGAAGCGTGCTTTATGTTGGCGTTAATTCAGATTTTAACGATTAATTTTTCTTTAGTAAAAACAGGTTCGATAGGACGGTAAAATACAATTGTCACTAACTATCGACACGTAGCCGACGATAAAGATAGGCCTGGCCACTCATAAGTCACCTGACCATAGTAGTCTGAGCAACAATCCAACCTTCATTGTTTCCAACAAACGAAAAAGCACTGATTGTTAAAATCCAAGACACAGACAATGCAAGCTGGATTTTTGCTCAGAGTACTATGATCAGGTGACTTTTGAGTGCCCAAGCCTGTCTTTTTGGTCGGCTACGCTATCGACACAACTGTTTAATGAAAATTATTGAATTTAACCAATAATTCTAGCAAGCTTATCCAGGAAGCGTAAATTTCAGGAACACAATTTCCAAACTTCCTATGAATAGTTATTTCTTGCAGGAATCATTGAGATTAATAATATATTTTAACAAGTATTTATGTGGTTAAGCGTATGATTTTTTTTTCTTTTTTGTGAGATAGTAAATCCAATTTTCTATGAAGTAAACAATTTTTTTCATAGAAAATTTTTCCATTGAGGTTTTTACTCTTAAATTTCCGAGTTTTATTAAATCACAAAAAAAGAACAACAACAACAAAAAAAAAATTAAAACACTTATCAGTGTTTCGTTTGTCGCGGCTTAAAGTGAATTCCGCTGACTTTTAAATTACACACAAAAATTGAATTTTGTCTTTCAATTTATTCTGGGCTTGTCTTTCTCTTTGCGTACGATACTTGAACCTTTTTCAATCTTTAAAGAAATTCAATTTTCTCAATAAAAGTTTTCCATTAAAAAAACAAAACAAAACAATGTTACCTTTTTAGTCCTTTAATACATTTTTTTTACAGTTTGAATATCAAATTTCCATTAAAAATTAAGATATGAAAGTTGCTTTTGCAGCATCCTTTGTGATCATATTACAGTGTTTCAAAAATAATTTCGAAGACAACACTAAAAGTGCTCTCCGATGAAACTTTGAATTTAATATGGATCAGTTTCATTCTTTTTCGACTAATTTTCGCTTAGATTTTTTTTTTCCGCAAGGCTTGAAAAAGGCTTCAGAAATTAAGAAAACGGGTTCATATTCCAGAATTTTGGCATGGCCATTTCTTTTGATCTACTTTTTCCCGTAAACGGAAGAGAAATCTTACCTCGAGTCTTTCGTAAAGGAAATGAATAGATAGGTTCGTAAATTAAAAAAAAAAAAAAAAAAACTTCTCCTATATCGATTTACCTGTTTCAGAATTAATAGTCGGTGGTCTGTTGGTTGCCGAAGGAACCTTTGAGACGTTGGTGAATCCAAAAGAAAGAAAAAAACAGTGAAAAGTGGGAGGGGGACAATCCTTTAAAGGCTCTCTTGGGTCTCATAGAAGGCCGACAGCCCTCCAGAGATTTCCGGTCCCTTTCCTCGAACTTAGGTCTACTGATAGTCATCACATAGTCAAGAGAATAGTTCATGAGTTTGTTTTCCAAATTATTTATGAATTCCGTTGTACGGAAAATAAAAACATACTTGATGCCGATGCAGCTATTTTAAACTTAATATGTAATTAATAAATTATGATGTTTCATTTTAAAGATTGAGAAAAGAACATAAATAAATATTTTAGCAAATCAAAGACAATAAAAATATATGAACTGTAATTTGAGAAAAAGGCTTAGTAGTACAGTTTTAATTATTTATGAAAATTGTCAACCAAGAAATATTAAAAGAGTCCTAATAATTACAACGGTAGCATAAAAACACCTATTTACAAATTTAAAAAGACTTTAATTTTTGACTAATTAATGACTAAAACAAAATACAAGTCCTAAAATATTAACTTGACCATTTAGAGAATGTGGACAATGTAACTAGGATACAAATTGTAAGGGAAGAAACTACAAATCCACACAAAGTCAATTGTAATAAATTTTTATCAACTTGCCTTTAGTGAAAAAGGTTGTAAAATATTTAAATATAAAGGAGAAATGCAGAGTTCTAAAGCTTGAATCTCAACTTTATCAACCGCACTTATAACGAAGACCCCAATAAGGCCTTCACAAGAATTGGGGTTTTCGAGTTTAGTATCTGACAGCGGCCGTAGTCATAATTTAAAAAGTACGCTTTCATTTTTTACCCGAGTATAGTCAAGTTGTTAACAGCAAAGAAGCTCTTCAAAAATGAGAATCCCAAATATAGAAGCTCGGGTTGCTCATGACCGGAGTCAATATAAGGACCAAGTCAGTGAACAGAGTAAATATCCAAGTTTTTACTTATCTTACATATGTGCGATATGTCCTCCCCTGGTGACTCGACAAACGCAATTCTTTAACCTAGCTAATGCCACACTCTTTCAAACATACTCTGTCGATAGTAGCAACTGCATCTGCGATCCTTTGACAAGTCTGGTAAATCTCTTGGTAAAGGAGGCACGTAAACCTTATCTTTTATATAACCTCAAAGGAAAAAGTCACATGGAGTGAGTTCAGGTGATCTGGGAGGCTAGGCAAGAAGATGCGAGTCCGCGTCAGAATGTTTGCACACTAATGCCTCTTAACGAAGAAACGAGTAACTATCTATCACAACAGAACTCGTTCATTTTCCTCCACTCTTTGTTTGTATGGTGTTATCTTTTATACATGACTTTGCTACTTACTGGCCAAACTTCCAAATTACGGAGGGAGCTCTGCACCACACAGTATAGCAGAAAACGAAATATAGAATAATAAAAAAAATCGGAAATGTAACCATAAACATTGTTGGCTGACAAATAGAATAACAAATTAATCTGCATTTTTGGCTCACAAAAAACTATTGGTTCCTACATCTGTCTATATTAAAATAAGATTAATGATAACTCTTATATTTGCGTTAATAGGGACAAGTAGCAAACCAAGATGCGTTATCATTGCAAATAGACATAATAACTAAAAGATCTGTTTTCAAATATGATGTCTTTCTTAGACACGATAAAGTACACGATAAGATACAAATAAAATCACATGAAAACTTTATTAAAATAATAAGTGATTGGACAGAATTCAAATAATTAGCCAATCTTTCCTTCGGTCGGAAGATTGCTAAATTACGAGATCCGATTTCTTTAATTAAACATTTTTCATAATTTTTTTAGTGACAATGATGTTAGTTTTAAGCGAATCCGGGTGATTAGAATTTGATGACAGTGCTTGTGCGTTCTTCTTTCCATTAATGGCGCAGATTACCGAGGTTATTTTTATACTACGATTTTATGATTTGCCACAAGTGATTTGAAATCGTGAAAGAGTTTAAGGTTTTCATTTAACTCTTTCGCTTTAATTACTGGACAATCTTTTTTTTTTTTTTTTTGAATATTTTAGTTGAGGAAAAAGGTACAGATATTTAAAAATGTGGCTAGAATAGGTTGGAATTAGTAACTGAAATCAAATCTGATCATATTTTGCTTAAAATCCTAAAATGCCCCAGCTCTGCTTACGGTAATGCTATAACGAAGTGTAACTTTAAGGAATTCTTTATATACGAATTTAAAATAATCTCAAAAAAATACAATTGCAGTATTTTTTAAAAGTCTTATAAACTTTTAAACTTCCGCACAGCTTATGGACAATTGAAGGAAATTAAATTACTTTTACTTTTTTTTTTCCTTGTAAGAAGACAATAAATGATTTATCCTTAGTAATTGAAGCCAATCAATGCAGCGGACGTTTTCAATCCCTATCTACATTTAAAAAAAATCCTTAGAAAAGAAAGAAAATAAAATTACATTAAGTGAAAAGAATCATTACTTTCTTTCGCTTTCTTCCCACTTTTCAGAATGCGTAATGTGATGGAAACGGGCCTGGGTTTAAAAAAAAAAAAAGAATCCCGTTTTGCAATTCCAATAAATTTTCATCAGCAATTAAGGAAAGCGAAAAACGTCGAAATCGATTGTAGCCCTCGTTCTTCTCCTTGAATAATTTATTTCCATCGTTCATAAAAATCATACGGTGGAGGTGAGAGAAAGACACCGTGATATCATCGGTGCACAAGGGGCGACTGCGGAGGAAAATTGTTTAATCAATAACTCCCTTATGTTTGGACAATGAATCCTATGGCAAGAGAAGGAAGAAGAAGGAGGAGAAGAACGACATTGCAAATGAATTAACCCCTGGTCATGGTTCACGCAAGAAAACGTGGCTCGGATACAAATAATTCCAACCATTATGGATACTTAAAGTTTTTCTCTTTGGACCTCTGCAAATCTTATTTAAGCTATGGCAATTTATAAGAAAAGAAAAAAGTTGGGAGAAGGAAATTTAAAGATCTCAGAACAAAAATTTAATAAATATCGATTTTTAAGTAGAAAGAAGAAAAATCACTGTTCATCTGCAAGGAAATATTCCAATGCTTGGAATCGCCTATCTTTTCTGGTTTTTAAAATAAGTTTATTTTTACTTTTAAACCATTGAAATGATATGTTAGAGACTGAGTCCTGAAATGTTAGCTATAAAAGTTAACAATGCTTCTCCCGTCCAAAAGAGAACTAGTAGAGTCAGATGAAATTCAGCACACGCAGAGATGATTAGATGAAATCGGTACAAATTACAGTCAGTACGAAGAAAAACTATGATGTGAGTTAATATATCGTTACTCACTATGCAGTCAGCGACACGCCGTATATTGATGTGAAATAAATAGATCAAGTGTATATGCAATTATTTCTGAACAAAATGAACATATCAGATATTATGTTTAAATAGCTTTTAATCTTGCTATTGACGACGAATGGGAATGAAATTCTGATGGTAATATTTAACATTAAAAGTGCTGGCCTGTAATGCTACCGAAAACCGATATAAAACATTTCATCCATAAAGTTTTACAAAGTGAAAGGTTCTGCCGAAAAAATAATACACAAGTTACACGAAATAAATTATCCAGTTACGGAAGAATAATTTGCTATTCTTTTGGTCTAACACGTTAATTTCGTATTAAAAAACACGTGTAATATGATGTACTTGAAATATCATTCTGATGAAGCTCGCACTAAGCAACATAAACGTAAGTATGCAAAAATGATATCTATGACGGCCATACAAGTGAGATCTGCAAAGCCGTGAGGCATTCGAATACCTTGTAGAGATGGACTGGAGATTGATAAAGACACATGAACGCTCGACAGTGACTATACAGTAGACTCTCGATTATCCGGGTTGCGGATTAGCTGGAATTCGCATAACCTGTGTAATAAATGATTCTGGTTATGGAAATACGCCAGACGGAAGTTTAAAATATACGTATGTAGTCTATAATTTATAAACACGGAATATTCAATCCATAAGTTAGTCAGCATTTGAAACTACTTAATCTGCCACTTTTGGATAATACAGTGCTGGACAGAATTATAAACTCACATGAATTTTGAACCATACTTTACTAAAAACAAAAAGATCTACTAGTACATCAGCTTGTTACATATCATTTTTCAAATATAAATTTACCACTTTCCTGATTGTCATTCGTATATTTTGAGAATTTTGTGAACAATGACAATAAACTCATAATTTCGCTTGGACAAAATTATAAACTCACCCTTAAAAATGCGTTCGCCCGTCTATTTTTATCATATGTAAATTGCAAAAAGGTTACATTTGCAACCACTTATTGTAAGAAAGTGTCTGCTGCAGATTTATACTATGTAAAACAATGCCACGAGGAAAAGAGCTTGGCGAGACAGATTAGGAAAGTATGGATGTTGCATGAATGTGGAACGCCCCAAAGGAAAATGCAGCTCATCTTAACCAATCGCAGTGTGCTGTTTTAAGTCTATTACAACGGGGAGTTGATGGGAAAGCGAAGAAAGGAACAGAAAGGAAAAAAATCTTAAGTTCTCGAGATAAACCTCATATTCGACGACTGGCAACTGGAGGCAATCCTTTCTGCTGGACGCATTGTAGATGTACTTTCACTTGACTGCTCTCGGCGCACTGTTGCACGGGTTCTGCAACAATCTCCAAAAATTTCTACGAAAACCACCTCTAAACCAAGCTCACAAAAATGCAAGATTGGAGTTTTGTAGAGAAAAAATGTCATGCACTCACGAGTGGTACAGAGTGGTGTTCTCTGATGAAAAGAAATTCAACCTTGATGGTCCTGATGGATGGGACAAGATGAACAGCTTAAACTGAGTCGTCAAATGGGGGGTGGCTCATTAATAGTTTGGGGGGCGTTTTCTGCTCAGGGTAAAAGTGATATGGTGGCTCATTAATGGACGCATGGACTCTGCGAGACACAAAGTGCTGCTGCAAAGTCAACTTTCAAGCTATGGTGAAATTCTTGGTGGAGATAACTGGTCTTTCCAGCAAGAAAATGCTCCATGCCATCGCTCCAACCTTATGAAAAAATGGCTTCAAGAGCAGCAGATAAATGTTTTATGTTGGCCGTCACACTCCCCAGACCTCAACCCAAATGAGAAAGTATGGGGATAACTAGCACGTCATGTTTATAAAGATCTTCGGCAATTCCAAACTACTCAAGAGCTCACCACTGCCATCATGGAAGGATGGGGAATCTATCACCGTTGAGTGCTTGAATAAACTTGTCGATTCGATGTCAAACAGGATGTTTGAAGTCATAAGAAACAATGGAGAACCAACAAAGTACTAATGTATGAAAAATAATCGTCATACTTCTGTTTTTTAAGGGTGAGTTTATAATTTTGTCCAAGTGAAATTATGAGTTTATTGTCGTTGTTCATAAAATTTTCAAAATATACGAATGACAATCAGCAAAGTGGTAAATTTATGTTTGAAAAATGATATGTGAAAAGCTGAAGTAGATCTTTTTTATTTTTAGTAAAGTTTGGTTCAAAATTCATGTGAGTTTATAATTCTGTCCAGCACTGTACCACAAAATTGTATGGTCGGCTTAGGATTCGACGCGTCGGGTCATTATCAGGTAGTGAGATTAAAACGAGTCTTATTTAATATTTTGGTAATTGAATATAATTTTAAGTTACATTTTCGAATTTTTCTTTCATTTTGCGAATTATCCTGGCATTCGATTATACGGGGAATTTTATTTCCCAACCTGCCGGATAATCGGGAATCTACTGTATATAGATTTTGGCCCTTTCTTTTAGAACCAAGGCATAATTAAGATTAAAATTTAAGTTTCGAGTTTGATACATTTTCCTCTCAGATAGACATTTCATAAAACAAAAATATTCATTCTCTGAACTAGGGCATCTACCAAAGCATTCGGTGCACATGAACATATCCAAAGGGTTGCTTCCGTACTGGAATTTCGCCTGCTTTCGTTCTTCGGGCTATTGTTCGAATTTATATATCCAATATAGGCCGAATTTCATTACGCCATCCTTTTGACCCTTATAGAATTACGTAAAGCCATTAATTTGTTTAGATATAGCAAGATTATTTTTAAGAATTAATTTGCCCCTCAAATCAAAGCGGATTTCCCTCGCTAACACAATTTTATATAGTTATTATGAAAACTCTTGATATCTTGCATTCCTAAACTTTTTGTAACCGATTGGCTGGCAACGGCACTTCTTCCCCCGGCGCCTGGAGCGTCTATTCAACCGCTCAGCATGCGTAACGAAATAGAAAGCCGCCGGAACGGCATACTATGAGACATTCTTAAGATTGTTAATATGTCAGGAGTAGAAAATCTTATCTTGGCATAAATTCCAGCAGTTGAAAAAATGGCCAGCGGCTACGTATAGCTCCATCCATCTGTCCACGTCAAAAAAAAAAAAAAGTTATCTAAACGGGAAATTTTCTCGAAAAGCGACCTACGTCTTAGATATGCTTTCCATAATTAATTTGTAGTTATTATTTTTAAGTATTATTTGCCCTTAGATGCAATAGAGTTGTCTCTTTCTGTTCTGTGATCCATTTTAGCTTTTTTTCCACTGTAGTTCAAACGTTGTTATTTACACATGATGTAAAAAACAAAGTAATTCTCTTAAACTGGAAATTTTAAAGATTTTATTTTAACCTATTCTTTTTTATAAATTTTTCTCTAAGATCATATACAAATTAAATTATTGAGAAGCCCTATAAAATTAAACAGTTCATACCATAAAGTCATGGTCCATGCGCATCGCACCAATCTTTCAACACGCATTTAAAAAATTTATTTGCGTTTCAAATGCTTGAGTTCTTATTGCAACCTATTTCTATTATACATAAAGGCTTTGTGATGTTGATGGTTATTTTTTTATTCATTGTGTATGAAAAACCTACAAGATTTACGAATTTTTCATTATGCTTTTCTTAAGTGTTTCATCATTGAATACATTTGGTACTTGAACAGTGTTTATGCTATTAAAGTATAAAATATGGAACATTTCCGAAAATTACGCAAAATATTCATTTGATTTATGTAATAAATGAACATTCCATCCATTTAAAGAGTTTTAATTAAATGACCAATGGTTAATTATATCGCAATCACGAACGCCACGATCACGAATGAAATTTGTTTTCATTACGCATGAATAACAAATTGATCGAATTGTTGAAATGATTGATGCAGATCGATAATATGCTACATGTGTTTTGATGATTTTTTCCCCTTTCAATTTATTGTTTTCGCGAAACAAAACTTATAAGTTCAACTTCAATTATAAACCTTTAATCGATCGTTCTTTTTTCCCTCTTTGGCACTGAACATAAATTCCTCAAATTCTTTTCATTATTAGATTTTAGTTTGGAGGAAGTGGAAGGAAGAGGTAGGGTTGTAAAAAACAAGGTGCCAACATTTAGTCCCTCGGATATTCGGTCATAAATCGCTCAACCGTTTCTTCTTCATTGAAGTTTAATAAGAGAAACATAGTGGCTCTTGTAGGGGAACAAAGATGGACATTTGGATGACAGCCAGAGATTGGATACCTGGAACATCTCCACAAACATTGGTTGCTGGTTTTCGCGGAACCCCTAAATCAAAGCTTCTGGAGTCAGACCCCAACTGGTGCCGCCCGTAGCAATTCGCTGGCAATCGAAAACCTCAAACGTAAATTTTCATTGGCATTCGATCAGTGATGGATGATGTTTGTCAAGCGTAATAACATCTAAACAAGTTCTCCAATGCTAAATCAGTTTTCGACGTAATGGCTGTAATTAAAAATACCCATATAAACGTAGCATATTTGCATACTTTACGAAGTGTGGATCTGTATTGTCACCATTGTAATCACTGGAATATGCTTAACGAAATTTCAGGGTGGTGTGGTAAAATTTTAAATACTGTACCTTATTGTATAATTTAAATAGCGTCGAACGGCTAAATGTTTTGGAAAAAAGGAAGGGCAGCTGACTATTGTGCAGATCTTCAACTACTCTTGAGGCATTGTCGATAAGCTTCAAACGGCACATGTATTAATTTACCATTCAATATCTGAGAATAGATTCGAGGCGTGTTTATGGGAAAAGTAAAAACGTACTTAAAAATGCAAATAAAAGTGTTAAATGGTACTGAATTCTTCAACAATTCCTTTATCTAGCATGTTAACAACAATTTCTTCAAAATTATACCCAAAGTTTTATTTAGAGATACTCTACCTATCTAAAATTTATACAATTTATTATTAAATTTTTTGTTGTTTTGGAAAGACTAAGCTCGGAATAAATTAAGTCCCAAAGGCGGAGCAAAAATAGAAGTGAAGGGAAGTGAAGATTTATGTCAGTGAAAATATTAATCTCTGGGTATAAAATTCCTTTATAATTATTTAATAAGAATAAAATTTATTATTATTATTATTATTATTATTATTATTATTATTATTATTAATTAAGTGTGCGTTCTATAGAAAGAAACCAAATGAAAAAAAAATTATTAATGATCCCATCACAAACTTATTCTAATTAGTTTGCAATGTGATGGTTATTCCAGGCTCCATGAAATCAATCAAAAGCAAATCCTTTGGTTTCAGAACACAGTTGCCTTGATTTTCCTTTGAGATTGAAGAGGTGAAAACCTCAGTGCAAAAACTGGCTGAAATCTCAGGCAGCGGATTTTTATGCAGAGAGTATGTAAAGCAACAGATACACAGGTCAAGTAAACCAACAATATTAATTAACAAGCAATATTAACCATGGATATTACGAATTATGTTCAACTTACATGCTATTAAGGCGTACTTTCGACACGTTTAACGTAACGTTTATAAAATTGTTGAATGATGATCAAGTATAAAGTGGTAATGCATGTCTGCCAAAAATGAGATCTTATAATAGATGTTAAGAATTCTTTTTGGCTTGATGTCCTCAGAATACTTTGGTGGCTGACACCGAATTATAATTTAAGCTTTGTCATCATTCAAGTACAGGGACAAATATTGAGAAAAATGGATTTATATTGATCACATTATAATGGTTATCTGCGTCAATTTTTCTCGGATCTAATCAAAGACAAATTTTAAAATTCAAATAAAATCCATATCAAATCAAAAATTATATCGCTTTTACCTCAAATGTTATGTTCAAAGAAGTATTGTAATTAAGTCAATTATAAGAGATATGAATTTTTGTTATAATAGTCAAGTAAAATAATTTTCGTAATAAGACTTGTGTCCTTTTCAAAACTGCGTATTCCACTAGTTGTAACAATATTCAGCTAAAAATATTGCAGCGAAAAACCAGCCTTTTGAACTGAAGAATGCAGATTTAGGATAACCAATGAAATCTTCCTTAGTAGGTGAATTACCATTTCAAAGTAAGCTTAAAGATATTAACGCTGGTGTGACGTTTAATAATTTAGCTGTATGTCATTCAAAATAAATGAAAAGAATTTATTTAAATATAATTAAAGAAAGTTACACTTTTAATGCTCCAGTCGTGTTGGTAGAATTGTTTACTTCAGCCTATTAGTATAAATGCAAACGAGGCATCTCATGCTTTTAACGCTAATCATTATACTTGACAAAGCTAACTGATCTGTTAAATCATATTCAACAATGACCATTTTAATTTTTATTTTTTTGTTAATGTTAAATTTTAAAGGAACTTTAATAAATATATTTTTAAAGTGTGTAAGATAATTGTTAAAAAATTTGTTTGGAGAAAGAAATTGCCAATTTAATGCTATCTTGGGCGGTTAAGAAGAAAGATGAATGTTGCTAAAGCAAATTAATTTTATATCATTTTAAGGGCAAATGTTTGACTTATTTTCACATTATTTGACGGATGACAAGTCATTGGCATTTTAATAAGCATCTCCACCACCACTTTAAAATAGCATTAGTGCTCGTCTAATGAATATTTTATCAGGACCAAGGAATCTTCGGCATTAAAACTGACGCCTCCTTTCTAAGCGATATGTGCTATGAGCAGTTTCAACGGCTCCTTGGCTTACAAGTGTAGAGGGTTAATACAGCAATAGCAGCAGTTCCTTGGCAGAACTTTTAAATATATGCGAGGCGCGTAATTACACTATCTTTAGCCCGAGATGGGAGACTTGCTGCAGCGAACACGCAAAGTGAAGTTGTGGTGCGTGATAAGACAACGAATGCACAATAGATCTGGCGAACTTGGCTCCGTTTTAGTCTAGCCCAAAGCATCAAAAGACAAGTGGAAAATTGCCTTCGTTACATTCGAAGTTACATCTAGAAGTTTTGAAACCCCCTTTTGGGTTGGTTGGTCATCTTCGATTGTGGGGAATGCCTCCTCTCCCTTGTCTGCGGAAACTAACTCTCTCTCTCTCTCTCTCTCTCTCTCTCTTCTGCCCTTCTTCTTCCCTGCTGCCGATAGTTCTTCGTGACGCCTTTATCGTTAAACCATGAGCGAAACTTCGACTTGCAAACTGAAAATGGTCAACGATAACGCTAAACCGAGCCTCGTCATCTGGTTTCATGGGTGGGTCACGTGATCGGAGCGAAACACGAGGGCGTTATTACTAAACGAACTGCTGACAGAAGCGCTGATAAGAGCCTGCGCCAGGGAAATGGCCGCCCTTAAATGCCTCCTCGTTGCACGGCATCATCTCTCATCAAATCCAACGATGCTCAAATGATTAGATCCCTTTACGTAATTTCTCTCTCTCTCTCTCCCTCCTTCCCTGCCTCTTCTACCATCTTCTTCCATTTTTATTTCTTTTTCTTCCTCCCTTCATTCCTCATAAACATCGCCCTTCTTTCTCCTTTTTTAAAAACCGCTCTATATGATGTATTAATATCTTTCCCGTAACTGAATTTTGTAATCCCAGATGAAAATCAATGCGACAAATGGTTTTCTTCACTGCTCAGCTTTCGTGCCATAAGGAAAGTGCGAGCATCAAAGCAAGCACAGTGTACACGTAGTTGGGAAAACTGCAAAACTTAATTATGTTCTTGAGGTCACTAGGTCATAAAGTTCTTTGTAAAATTAAATCAAACAAATGATTTAATTTTTAATCATGTAAGAAATGATCCAGATGCGATTATGAGGACTGTTTGGTCAAAAGCATGCACTGACGAATTGTGCAATAATAATGATAAATAGGGTGTGCTTTTCTAATCATTTGCAACAAAAATTTTAATTACTATTAATGAGAAGTTGCATAAATGTATCTTGCTTCAAGCTGTTTAATTACCGTCTGTTTTAGTTTTTAATTATTAAGGATAGCATTCGCCAAAAAAAATAACCGATTTATTTGAAAATGATGAAAAAACTTTTTTTTTTCATTTTTGAATTCTTCATACTTAAAAGAATACATTTTACAAAGTTACATAGTTTAATTACCTGCCAATTTTTATTTAACAGCATTTTTATGAAGCATTTAATTAATTAATATCTTTTTAATATTGAACATTTAACCTACATTTTCTCAAAATTAAGTTTTGTGATGTTTTGACTACATTTGGCATAATATATTGAGAACAGTGGCCCAGTTGTAGTTTTTTTTTTTCTTTTGTACATAATTTCATATAATAAAGGATGAACTAGAATTATGATTGTATTGTGCTTAGTTATTTTAATGTGTATTTTTAAAGTGCATTAAATGTGAAATTTGCGTTAAAAACATAAAATTAAAGTTAAAAATTTTTCTTTTTAATTGTTGGTTTGGGATTTTATCATAATCTTAGTTCAGTTGCATCAACATATATAATAGTTTAAAAAATTTTTTTAAAAATCATTGGACGATTTGTTTTGTAAATATCATAATCTTAGGTCAGTTGCATCAACATATATAATAGTTTAAAAAATTTTTTTAAAAATCATTGGACGATTTGTTTTGTAAATATATTTTTATATGTTTTTATATAAAATTGACCATAATTTTAAAACTATTAAAGATTTTTTCAAAAATATTTTTGGAATAAAGTATGATCATTGTTTGCAATAGTGAAAAACATCTTTCTTTAGCATAAAGTTGGCATTTTCATGTATACGCTATCCTTAAACAAATAAGATGTTTTGAGATGGATATCATTGATTTATTCTATGAAAGTTGTGTACAATTCTGATAGATTTAAAATTACAGTTTTGCTATCACACAACAGCTGCATTAAAACTGTTTGTTATACAAAATCGATTATAGGTGTACAAATGAATAAAAAAGTGGCCAGATTCTGCAACGTATAAAAAAGTAAAATTGCTTCATATAAACAATACAATTCTCATTATTGATTTAATGGTTATATTAATAAACTTGTTTTTTCGGTTATGATTGTCGTCGCCGGAGGGATGGCAAATGCTGGAAACAGGGGAGTATAATATATTTCCAAATTTATAATGCGAGATGACATTCTATAATAGCAAATTGTCCATTTAATTTTTACCCATAACTGAAAATGTTAAATAAAAACGCCATTTATTTACGCCAAATTTGGTATAGTAACAAAGTTTCGATGACAATACAATAATTGATAGTTTCAGAATTAAAACATCAAATTATTGTATTGTCAAAGGTTTAAAGGCCACTGCTAAATATCAATTAACCTGCAACTAAATGATTATCATGCAAGCTTGGAACAATTTGTGACGATATTATTTGACTAGTTGTTAAGAATGGAAAAAGTGATAACTCCCAGACGTGAATTTCGATTGAAATGTTTAACAAGCCTTTTTCATTTGTTACCGAAGATTTGTTCTTAATAAGTTCAACCGGAAGTAGCTTAAAACGAGGCCTACGAGGAAGACAGACTTTGGCATTCAAGTCACCTGACCATCTAAGTTGAGCAACAATCCAACCTTCATTGTCTCTAGCTTGGATTTCAACAATCACTGTTTTTTCGCTTGTTGGAAACAATGAAGAGTGGATTGTTGATCAGACCCTTCAAGGGTGGATTGTTGATGGTCAAGTGAATTTTGAGTACCAGTGCCTGGCATTCTCGTAGGCCTCGCTTAAAACTTAATAATAACATATAAATGAAATAAAATTCTCGGTCATATTTTTGTTGTGGTCTGGGCTCCCCTCCCCCCCCCCCAAAAAAAAATCTATCAATATTTGCAATTCTCATTGATATAAAAGCATGTTTTTCAAAAAATAAAGATTAAAAAGAAAATAAAAAATGTAAATAAAACTTTTTTAAACACACGCTTATATGATAAAAAAGTATACACTTAAAAATTAAAAAAAAAATATTAAAAAGGTAAAAGTGTGGCGGCGCATTTAATATTAAATTTTAAAATGAAAATGCTTCCTAATAAAATAAAAAACGATTGCCTGTGTCGATCCCCGATATGCATAGACGAATCACTAAGTATGCAGATCTTGCATACGAAATAAAACTCCCTTGGAAGGCAACGGAGTACGCACTGTTTCTATCGTTCATTGTGCCTCTGAGTTTATTTCACACTCACTACACAAAAGCCTGTCTACATTGAAAATACACCCACACTTACACAAAACTACAGAAAGCCACATTCCCAAACACTTGTCTCATAGTAAGGAAATTCCTACACTCAGACATGTAATTTTACCCTTCCCTGCATTTGAGTCCCTTGGGCTTGGCACTTTCTTGGAGCCGCCTCTGGGATTTAGTTTCTGGACTTGATCGAGTTTCAATAACAAGAACAAAAATAGTAAAAGAGAAAGGCTTAATAACAATACAACCAGATGTCCTTCCGTCGCTTCTCGCCTACAGTCATTTTCGCAATAACAAAACTAATTTGACCAGTTATGATCCAAAATTTGAACGAAGCTAGGATGTTGAAATATTTCTCCGAAATGGCAGAGTTTCAACACGTACATTCAGCACCTAATCCATTTGGGAATCATAATTCGTCATATAATAGAAGCTTCAGTGACCTTCTTGATGATTCAGTTCTCCATTGCAGCAGGGTATTATATTAACGACCACAAACCTTTTCACTATAAACAGAATATTTGCAAATATATATAAATGCAGATCAACTGTAAGCGATTGCCTGTTCCAACTAATAAATAAACAAATCGATCCTCCGTTATGGCATTTGTCGATCAGTTAAAATTCATTCCTGTAGATTGCTTATGATGTGTCAAATCTAATAATAGCAAAGTTGTGTTGACGTTTCTAAATGTCAACGTCGTCGCAATTAGACTAAATGATTATTCATTGCCATAATAATGCTAATGATATTTTTTTTCAATTTTATTATAAGAAAGTAAGGGAAAACACAATATGTGAATCTTATTTTAATCCTTAGGCAGGCATTTGCACATTTAATGAGTCTTAAATTACAAACCTCTGTCAAATAATGAAAGCTGACTTCGAAGGGGAAAAAATGATTTTCTTTAATAGCGTTTTAAAAATTTAGTAATTTGATTTATAATTTTTTCTCCAATCATAAGCATCCAGTTATGCTTATTTTGAGAATAAATTAAAAACAGCAATTTTAAGGAGGGACTAGCTTTAAAAAAAGATAATTGCAAATGTTTTTATTTCCATTTTGTTTGTGAAATCAAAATTATTGATCGTTGCGTATTTTCCTCTTCCTTTTTTTTTTTTTTTTTTTTTTTTTTTTTTTTTTTTTTAACATTTTCATCATATTCATTAAAATCTAACAACATAATTCCAGCTGAGGTTGCTTGTTTTTAAGCTCTATAAAAAGAAAGTAAATCGCTGTATTTTTTCCCCTTCATATTTTTTGTGGGTGTGTTAAATAAGGAACCTAACAAGCAACTCCTTGAGCGGGGTCTTATTCTCTAATCCTCGCTTAATCCTTAGTCATTTAGGAACACGTGTCCTCAATCTAATGACTCAAGATCTACAAGGAAAAAGTTTCGAGGAATGTAAAAAAAAATATGATAAATGACGTTTTTATCGACTCTCATTCTCATCCTCCAATACAAAACCGCAATTAATGTATCATATTCATAATAATCTGTTTAGAACATATATAAGTATTTATTTTCTTTACTATTGAGTAAGCATTCTTTAATGAGATATATAGGTACATTCTTTTGTCGTGCTGTTTATACATGAAATTTAGCCTCACAGGTTTTTTTTCTTTTATTTATTAGTGACATAAAGCTTGATTAGTTTGATTAGTTATAAATTATCCGTAACATAAACGCCATACACATCTGCTCATATTTAAGCGAAATTATGGACGTGATGAAATCCAGGTTAGTTTTCAAATAGTGATTTAATCAGTATTTATTTATTTTTTATTTTTAATTCATCGTAATCCAATTTGTCCATACAGAGCCTGTAAGGCTTGAGGCCGACGAGTTAGGTCTCTGGATGGAACTGGATTAACGACTGCTGTATGATGGTCACAGCAGCCGGGGGGGGGGGGGGGGTGAAGATCCAGAATTTTTGAAAAATTAATTTTTAATGTACTTACGAGGGACCTTCATAAAGTTCATACAATCACTGTGATAGAAGAGAGATGGGGCCAAGAAATTTGGTGATGGAGTTAATCCCTTTCAACATAAGCACCACTAAATTCACACACCTCCCAAAGATGGATGACCTGACGGAGACCATTCTTGTAGAAGTCCATGTTCTGACCATTTGACCATTGAAAAAGTGACCCATCTCGGAAATCATTTCGTTGTCGTCATGAAAGCGCTTGCCATGCAGTGGTTTCTTCATCTGAGGGAAGAGGAAGAAGTCGCTGGGTGCCCAGTCTGGCGATTCAGGAGAGTGAGAGAGAATATCATATCCCAAAGCAGCTACATGTGTGACAGTCTCCTGCGCTAAATGAGCGGGCGCGTTGTTGTGGAGCAAGCGGTCAGGTTCCCAGGGCGATTCTTCTTGATGGCCACCCACAACTTTGACAGAAGATGCCGATAATACTTGCCAGTGATTGTTTGGGGCTTTTGGGCATAGTCGGTCAGGCAATCCCAAAAAGACGCTGAGAATCAACTTTCCCCGATAACTCCTGCGGCTTTGCCTTTTTTGGTGGTGGTGATTCGGTCTGCGCCACTTTGTAACAGTGTCATATGCTAGGACACTGTCACCGTACACATCGACAGCTCCGCGTTGATTTCCTTGGAGTTCTTGCCCTTCAGGTAGAGAAAACTCTCACGGGCAGTGCCATTTTAGATGTGATGCGCCTACGGGGTCACGTGATCTCGCAGCGCGCGTCCTTTGATTGTGTAGAAATTACATGAACGCTTGCTTACCCCGTCACAACAACTGTGTCCCTCTCCCTCTTGGTTTCGGTGATTGTACGAGCTTTATGAACGCCCCTCAATATATGCATATACAGGGTGATTCACATCAAGTGTAAAATAATGTAAGGGTATTCGGGAGGTCACAGCAAGCAATATGGAAGTTCATACGAACATAAGTGATATTTGTATGGTTTTCCAGTTATCGCAACGTTATTAGAAATTTTTTAAGTGCACTCTTGAGCTGAATGCAAGCATTGCACCGACAAATCAGTGACTCACACACGTGCGCCATTATCTGATGGTCACATTGAATCCCGTTAGCCGCTGCTTTCATTCTGTCTATTAATTGTGCTTGTGTATCTATCTGAACAGTGTACACCATTTGTTTTACATGGTCCCACAAATAATAATCAAGCTGAGCGACTAAGGGGGTCATGCTATAGGCCATGGCGTTCAGTCCATTTGGTAGGAAACTGCCTGTTAAGCCATGCAGTAGCAACTCTTCCAAAGTTTTAGGAGGGGCATCGTGTTGGAACCATATTTGACGACGAATACGAAGTGGTATGTCTTCTAATAGTTTATGCAGTCTTTTCCCAGGAAATCGGCATATCTTGTGGCAGTCAGACGCTCCTGCAGGAACTCCAGCTCCAGTAATTGACTATTGAAACTGCCATCCCACACATTTACACTAATGCGCTGTTGGAAATGTCTTTGCCGGAATTAGTTTGTATTTTGGAGTGACCACATGTGTCTAATGCTGAAATAGGAAATGCATCTCGTGATTCAGTCAGCATATACAGTATTATCCACAGAGAGGTAATTTGTTTTTTTATGATATATTACTACCGTGAAATACTGCGAAGTGTTCGTTGGACTGGTGTGACTTTGTCATTTCTGTCCTGTTGAAGACTGGAAAGCTCTTCTTTGGAGTGCTGACTTATACTTTTCATTCTTCCAATCTGAGTACACGTGTTTGAATTTGGCGAGAGTCCAGCTGTTGTAATCAGTTTTCCTCGGATTGTTGCCGATACCTGACGAAAATTGGCTGAAAGATGCTTCGACTTGTTTGCTGTCATGCAAGTAATAGATGGACCGAGTAATTACAGAAAATTGATGTGGAAATATCTTTAATAATATAGTGTACTGAACATTTCCCTCATTCCCATCATATTAGAAGCTATGTGGACGATAATTTTCTAACTCGAAGTTATAGACCAGAAGCTATTAGTTTACCCGCTGAACACATTAAAGCAGATTTGAATGGCTTATATGAATGATATGAAAAGAGAGGTATGTTAAGGGTGGAAATTTTACTTTCGTTTATTAAGATTTCTCGCCAGAGGTCTGTTCTTTATACCGTACAACCTCTTTTAGGGGTTTATTTTGATAGCGATTTGTCTTTCCGTACTTATATACAACAACTTACTGTTAAACTCCATAGATCTGTAAGTTAAACGCTTACGTAAAATTCTCACTAAGACAAAAATGTGCATTTTCAACACTACAAAAATTATTTCAAAATTAAAATATTTCAAAAGAAAATATTTGTTACTTGCAGTAATATTGTACGCTCTGCCTTTTCTTTATCAAACCATCAGTCTATCACAAACTTCTGTAATAGTATAAATCTGCCTAATTTCACACTATGAAATACTTATTGCTAGTCTATCTTTAAAGGAGTTATTTTCTTCTGTAAGTGAATTTTTTGAGATCTTCCGTCGAATTAGGGAATTCTCTCTTAATTCCCAGGGTGAAAATCTTGGAAGCCATTCAACATTACAAATATTCCCAGTTTTTTCCGTTTAGATATAATTTTTTGCAGTTTTTCTCCTTTCTAAAGACAAGAGAAGAAAATTCAATTTATTTTCGCTCTTCTTCAAGTGAATTTGGAACAAAACTCAACGGAATTTTAATTAATGAATCATTGTAAAAATTGTGCCAAATAATAAACTGCCAAAATATATTTGCTAATCAAATGTTTTATTTTTTTACTTAAAAGAGAAAGGAAAGAAAAACAAGAGAGATGGTACTCAATGGCAAAAATGAAAATTTTTTTACCAAGAATCCCATTAATGCTAAAATTTACAGAGTGGCCAAAAAGTCTTTCGAGCATTACAAACTTTTATTTCAAAGAAACTATTACAGTTACTGGAGTATGGTTGTATGATTAGTCGCAAGAGAAATATTAACCCATGAAGATTTTTTTTTTACAATGCCAATACACTTCTGCATATGCACCCTTTATCGCCCGCAGAACGTCTCAGCGATATTCAGTTTTGCATCATGTTTTTTTGCAACATTTCTTGTTTAACCAGCAAGTAGCGTCAGTAACCCTTCTTCTCAATATGGCCCAGAAGAAGGGTTGCAAACACTCTCTCCTGGACATATTCCCATAGAAAAAAGTCGAGGGAGATTATGTCTGATGACCGTGTGGGACACTTCCCGTCTCCTTAGGATACCAGGCAACGATGTTTTTGTAATCACGTGGTGATTTAGGGTTGTCAATATTATCGGATTTCGTATTACCGGTAATAAGGAAAAGGTAAATCTCCATTACCGGTATTACCGTTAATACTACTAATAAAATAAAACCGTTTCTTCAATTTTTAATATATTTTTCTTCTGATTACATAAATACATTGCATTTTATAAATAATTTGTATTGCAACCTTTGAACATACTCTTAAGAAACATAAGCTCTTAATAAAGCAGGAGAAAGGGAAATAGTTCAGGAAATAGTTCAGGAAGTGGTGTATTATTGAAAATAAAAATGCAGAAAAAGCCGTATCCACTGAAAATTATCATGCATATAAAAAGACAATTTACAAGGTTTGTTCAGATACTTCAAACACTCATGTGATTCCGAAAAAGCCCGTGTGAGGTGCATTGAAGTTCTAAGATCTCCTAATTTATTTTGAGAAAAAGCTGACTCTAGAAACCTAAAACTACGGCTCTCAGCATAGTTACCCTCCGACCGTACACATTTTCACAAAGCCGTCGCCACGAATTCATGTTATCCGCTAAACGTTTCTTTAGGGGACTGTTTTGTACACTGGAAAATCTCTGGTGGAAGTGCGGAATTTGGTCACAGTAGGTAGTTTCGGATAAGGAGCGTTTATAAGTGTATTGTAATGAATTTTATTACCGTTATTACCGAAATACGTTTTTATTAGAAAATCGGCATTACCTGTAATGGTATTACCGATAATAACATCCCTAGTGGTGATCGTCCATATTTCCTCCTAAATTACTGTGCACAATAGTCGGCGACTTAGTTTCATGGTAGCATAAAACACACTGCGATTTTTCCTGAACTGATGTTAGTTTCACGTTCTTGCGATTGCAACGCCTCCTATACCAAGTTAGTTACTACCTATATCAATGACTTTAGTCTTTCTCTTGCAACCAGCCATGCAGCTGTAATAATTTTTTTAAATAAAGTTTTGTAAATTTGGAAAGACTTTTTGGCCACCCTATATTATTCTTTTAAAAAGTGTATTAGAGAATCGAAAAGTAGAAAAGTTAAAACAAAACCCCGCTATTGCGAAACCGGTTAATACAAAATCCCTCTTAATACGAACTTTTCTCTGGTCCCCGATCTCGTGTATTCCTGAAGAAAAAAATGGAGAAATTCATTCCAGAACATTATTTGAGATTTTCTTTGGGGGAAAAATTATTTTAGTTCTTATGCTGCGAATTCTGATTGACTCTGTGTACATGAACTGATGAAATTGCGAAAAAGTTGACAAAGATGAGTGGAGAGAGGCACTTCGTATCCAGATCTTTTCAATTTATATAGTTCTATTACAAAAAAATATATTCGTTCATGTAAACAAACCTCAATGAATAAACAATTACTTGTATTTTTCTAAATTAAACGATTGACGAAAATTTTTAGACTTGATTCATAGGAAAACCGGATAATGCGAAAAAAATTTTGGGTCCCCTGAATTTCGTAATAATGAGGTTCGATTACGAAAATTAAATTAGCCTGGTACTATATTAGTAAAAGTTTTATTAATGTTATTAAAAATATCGTATTTATTTCGACTTGTTTAAACGTTTAAAAAATTGCCAAAGGATGTTTATGGAATAATAACTATTAAAAAAAAGCCAAATGAGCTTTTGTTTACCCTTTGAACATTATTTTTTGAAATTGATTTTGTTCCATGATAAAAGTGCCATCTTTTGATAACAATGGCCACAATTGTGTGTTTCCTTGATTTTCAAGAGTGCGGAGAAAAGATAATGGGAGAAAAACTCTCGAAAAATCCGTAGAAATTGATGGTTCCCAACGGAACTCGAACCTGTTCTGTTCAGATTGCCAGTCGTTATCGTTTGTGAGCAAACAAACACATTAAGTTCGGTAGGGGAAGGGGCTGAAGTTTAGAGAAAGAAAGAGAGAGGGAGTAAGGTTCGTCCACCTCCCTCCGTCCCCTTCCCCACCTTTCTGATAACGAATGACGCTGTCATTTCTCTCAATGAACCGCCATTGTGATGATGGGGGTGGATGAGAATGGGCGTTTTTCGTTCAGACGTTTTCGTTTCATGTGCGAAGGAGGGCGAAAACAAAGGAAGAAAAAAAGATGGAAGATAGGAGGGTGGGGGGGGGGGGGAACAAAAATTATTTAAAGATTTCTTGTGTTGAAAGGCATCCAGCAAAGTTGAAAATTGAGAACTAATTTATTAAAGATGGAAATGAAATGTTGAATCGTTTAATAGTTCCACCGAGCAGATAAAAGATTTGTTCGTTGGAATTATGAATTGTTTGCTCTGAGCATCTGCAGATTGTTAGCGTAATGGAGTCAAACATTTATTCCGTTTTTGAAAGAAATAGAATGAAGATTTTAAAGATTGTGTTAGATTCTTTTCAGTTAATAAAAATTAATAGAAGACTAGCGACACTAATAAATACATTAACATCAAGTAAAATAAAAATTTCGTTTTTAATAGAAAACTGTTTTACATCATTTCGCCTAGTCCATTAACATATTAAAAATTGAGCATTCAAACCATCTAGTAGAAGCTACCCAATTTATTATCATTAAATATGTTCGACAATAATTAACTAATTTATTTTCAAGTATTCTTGGACAAAACATGCACCGAGAAAGTAACTACCTCGTATATATACGAGGTAACCAAAATATTTCTTGCCGTTTGTGACGTAGAAGGCAAGAAGTGATGAAGAAGTGATCACTGATGTGATGGAAAATTGATCGAAGTGGGAATGGAGACATTTGCTTGAGCAATACAGACGCATCGCGTCACTTTTCGCGCAGTGACGAAGAGAAACAGCTTGTTCGGGGTTGTCTGCTTTATTTCTTTAAGTGCCGCTTTCCCCCAGTTGAATCAAGTCGCTGAATACTGTATGTCAAACTTTGGAGATAATGATTTTGTGAATGAACGCACCGCCAGGCATTGGTTTCAGAAGTTCAGGTCGGGAAATCTGTCCTTTTGTGATGAACTCTGAAGTGGGCGTCCTGGATGGGGTTGTCCTGAAGGCGGCTGTAGAGGAGGACTGCAGCCAAACGTGTGGTGAACTTGCCGAACGCGTCAAGATTTCTGATGAAACAGTCAGACTTCACCTGCACTTTACAATTGAGTAAGTTGGTATCCCACACATTGTCCGGAACTAACATGAAACAACATTTATTGTTGCTTTCTCGGCACCACAATGGACCCATATTCGTCCGAGTGCTCACTAATGACGAAAAATGGGTCCAGCATGCACTCCCAAGCTTACCAGACATTGGTTGCCACCACGGGACCCTATTCCTCACAACGCAAGACCACCCTTACATCCATGCAAGATCATGCTCTATGTCTAGTGGACTAATCGCCAAGTTGTGCACTACGAGCTGCTTCCAGACGGACCAAACCATCAATGCAGACGGTGCTGAAGCAAAAGCAGCCAGCATTGGTTAATCGCAAGGGTGTACTGTTCCTTCACGACAGTGCCAGACCACATTCAAAATCACCAGTTTGACACTGTATGGCTTCTCGTAACCATACGGCCGACTAACAGTCGGCCGTATGGTTACGAGAAGCCATACAGTGTCAAACTGGTGAT
>JAHWFO010001925.1:966297-984004 GCA_023313115.1 Rhysida immarginata
CCTCGATGGATTCAAGATTTTCACAAAGCGTTCACGTCATTCAAACACTGATGAAGTACTTCAGTCTGTATTCGAAAGGCACATAACCGTCGAGGATGAATTCAGCAGATTTTGAACCTTCTTTCTCCAGAAACATCATGACCACACAATGTTCTGCTCTGGCTGGTCGCACGCCATCTTGAATAACGCAACGGGGCAAAGCACCTGATACTTGCAACTGATGTCAGATATATACAATTCATTTTGGAATACTTATTAAACTCGATAACTTTTGGGTTCAGGTGGTCGGGACAAATCTCGAATATTTAATGGATGCCCCTCTTAATTAGATAATTTAGGTCAAGAAGAACTGTTTAATAATGTAGTGTTCCAATAATATTGCCAGCAGATTAACATCACTTCATAATGACATAGGTCAGCAATCCCTGCCATTATCACTTGGAAATGAAGCACCTGAACGACGCTCGAATGATTTGATGCGTCTTTGAAGTAGGCGTGTTATCACAAGAGAAATCGGCCTGTTGAAGAATGGTAAAGGAATACAAATTTTATCGCTTTTAACACACCCTTCAATAAAATATGTTAAATGTTATGCGCGATCCATAAAATGAGATACTTTTTAAGCTTTCCACCCAAGAAAGAGCGTGATCAAAATTTGAATCTGAACCATAAGATATAAACGAATTTATATGTATAAGTAAACATACACCAAAGCAAATTAATAAAAAGTGTATAAGAAAACCGTACCAAAAAAGGAAAACATATCGATAGATATTTCAAAATTTTACGTTCCATAATTATCGTAAAAAATATTCTGAGATTTGCTGTGGGGTGGTAGATATGTGAGTAATTAAGGATTTTTTCCCCTGAAGGTAAAATTATATATCGAGAACAGTGATGTGCAACCTGTGGCACGCGGACCACTTTTTGCCCGCCACTAGGTTCGCATTGAACTGCGTGCTTCAAAATTTTTCCTTCATTCAATCTGTATTAGCTCAGTGAGGCTCCTATCAGGCCAACTGGAATCGTCCAAAGAGAAGACGAGTTCGTTTCGCCTCATAGGTAATAAATATTTCAGTTATTTATTTATTTATTTATTTATTTATTTATTTATTTATTTGCGTGAACTCATTACTAAAAATATTATTTTGTAGTAAGGTAATGATGGCGTTTCAGCGGCTGATCTATTAACAGTATGGGGGTGGGAGAGGGGATACAGAACACGAGAATATTGTTAACGTCACGTGATAGAATAAGTGACCCGCGAGATTCTTCTTGAAAGTAAAACTGGCCCTTTGTGATAAAAAGATTGAACACTACTAAGGCTTAGAATAAATATTGATTTGAATTAACTATTCCACTTACTCACCTTGTATTCCTCACAAATTCAAAGTCTGTATCATTAAAAATTTCTATAGGCCAAAATGACTTCAAATTTGCAGCGGAATCGATAGGAGATAACTGATAGCCATCTGGAATTATGATTGAATGATTATAAAACACAAGGTTAAACAAGGAAATTTAATATTTAAAAGAATGTTAAACTGAATAAAATCTGCAGGCGAGTGGAACTCAGACCCGTTGAATCTAAAACTGGGATAAAACTAATTCCAGTCGCCAACAGTTAAAACGGGACAGGCCAGCGGTAAAGAAATCTTCTTCCATGGTCCGTGTGTCATTGGAAATAACCGGAAGAAATACAGTATGGATGAGTAAATAATCTGAAAAACTCTTCAATGAAATCTTTACAAATACGAAATTACAAAATTAAGTTCAAATCAAATTGTACACTTTTGTGTTTAACAACAATGGAAACGCCACCGCCTCTCATTGCTTATTAATCTTTGAACAATGGCATTTGTTAGGATAAAAAAAAACGAGATCAGAAGAAACATCAAAGTTCAATAGGTTTCTATAAAGTTTATAAAACCTGAATCTTTCTGAAGTTTTTCATTTCCAAAAAATGTTTTGAATCTGAATCTTGGTTTTGCACCCACAAATATTTTTATAAATGTAATAATATTTGAGAATTGAGTAACTTTCGACGGATCTCTGAGGAAAAAGTTCATTTGGGCCAAACTAAGATCAAAGAGGAGGTCGGCATCTTTGATCAGAATTTCGAGAAAAAATGAGATATATGTATCAACTTTTCTTTTCAACATGTAGCAGATGAGATCGGAATCGAGATTATTTTTTGTCTCAAAAATCCTTTAGATCAGAAGAAGTCGTTGCACATGAATAAACGGTCAAATCCAGGTTTGGATTTTGTATACATAAGAGAAAAAGAGGAACTGAGAGAGACCGGTAATGAAAAATATTTTGGAAATGATAGCTGCAGTAGGAGGATGTTGGGAAAGTGGAGCACTGAAGAGTTCAATATTAATACTAGGGGGAGGAGATCTATCTCTAGAATTAATTGGAACGGAAGAAAAAACCGGGCAAGTTTGCAAACTGGAACTTATGAACTGAGCAAAGTTTTAGAGGACAATTAAAGCCTCGTACAACACGGTAATGGCATTAAAAAAACCGATTAAATCAGTTTAACATTCACTTAGCACTTAATAGTATTTAGAGTATTTATCTTTGTTTTGTATTAGATTCTAAAGAATGTACAGAGCTAATGGTAGATTGTCTAGAAACATCTTCGGCCTAGGGGGGGGGGGGGGGGTGGAATAGATTTATTCATATTAACACAGAGCCGGCTTTCGAGAAATTACCGAATTTGTCCTTGGATGTTTTAATGAAATTTCCTCGCTCAGGATCTTTCACATTGGAGTCTAACTTGGCGATTTTAAATATAAGGAAAAAAAAAAACAAAACGAGGGCCAAATTTCACTGCCATCATTGGTTTTCTTCGTATGTTTGCTCGGGAACATAAAAGGATGTGTCTAGGCTTAGCGCCATCTCAACGTTCTTGAGAGCTTTATAATAATAATAATAATAATAATAATAATAATAATGATGATATTAAACCAAATATTTCTTAAATGATCTAATGCTAATAACATTCCTTCTCCCATTAGCGAAATTTAATTAAATTATTGGCTTAACTATTTCTTAAAATTTATTCAGCAAATATTGACAGAAAATTGGTTTTAATTAAATCTAACGATCAAAAGAGGTTTGCGTTGGACTGATAACTGCAATTTGTTTAAATATATTTTTATTTTTCAAAATAAGCACATTTCAGAGCTGATTCCGTAATTTTGCTTTCTACATAAATTACTTTCAGGTGATAATAAAATGCATAATTTTTAACCTGCATTTACAAGGGAACCAAGGTCAATAAACAAGCACACCGTGTTTATTGACCTTGAAGGGAACCCCCACATAGCTTTTTTTTTGGCGCGCAAGCACACCATGGAAGCGGCAGTGAAGCGCTCCGGAAGTGCGCAGAGTTCAACAAACATGGCGGAAAGAGCGGAAGCAAAATTGTTAGCGGCGATCGCCCAAAAATTGCAGTTAGAGCACTGTTATTAAGCATAAAAACCTTAATTTTGCTGTACAATTATTCGTCTCGAAATAATTTATAATATGAGGTAGGCATCCATGACTACTATTTTTATTTAAAATTATAAAGCACCGCGATACATACCCCCTCACCAACGCAACGTATTACTCGACGTTGCACATGAAGCCAGACCCATGTTTGATTACCGAATTATTTAAAAAAATGAAATAAAAAATTAAGGAAATGGTTATTAATTACTCTAGATATTTTTTACTGGAAGGCAATTAGCTAATTGTAATAATCTACATGTATTTTAAAAACTTAAGTTTGTTTAGAAACTTGAGAAACCATTCAATTGCTGGCTGCTGCTGTCTATTTCATCTGAAGTGGATTCGTGCTTATTGCTGAAGTAGTGGAAGAAAGAAGTACCGTTAAGCGCTTAATACACATACACTGCTTTAACAATGGAGTCCTTGTATGAATGTGTGCTCAAATTTTTTCGTTTTCGTGGTTTATTTTGAAAGAAACAAAATTTCGCACTCTTATTTTGCAAGCATCTATTGTAGCTTCAGTTGAGTAACATATTTCAATTTGGTGGAAATTTGTGACATACATGTTCGAGGGATTCCCTTGTTAGTATAAATTCATGCTATTTAGCTTTTTGGAGAACGAGCTTTGATATGGAGCGCACCATTATCAAGGGAGCATTCGAAATTAGAGGGATGTTTCGTAATGCCAATTATGATTGGACATACACATGAATAAATTTTTTTTTATCATAATAATTTTTTTTTATTGAGTGAGGGAATATACATTGTCCTTGTTTGTATAACTTGCAGACATGCTGAAAATCCTTCGGAACAATTTAGGCTGTGAACAGTTATTTTTTCAAGTGATGTTTTGAAGATTAGCAAGAAATTAAACATCGCAAGAAAGCTTCGGAAATGTAAGTTTTATTTTTATTGATAATGAAACTTTATTTTAATCTATAAATTTTAAAAGCAGGATTTTTTATTGAGATAATTATAAAATTTAATAAAGCAGAATTTTATGAAATTTAAATAATAACAACGACTCTGTTGATGTTGACGATAGTTCATAATTACGTTTATTTGCTTTAATCTCTAAAATAAAAAGCGAATCTATTTCATTTTAAATTAATAAATTAAAGCGTTTTATATTTATAAATTTAATGGGTCTATTTATTTATTCGTCCATAGAATTTTGAAATCCGAACAAGAGCAGGCTCATTTGAAATACAATTAATTTTTCTGTTCCCCTAGTTTAGCAATTGCGTTTGTGCATGATGGGGATGTTGTTAATTATATCAGCTGCAGAACAAATGAATAATTTTCTACATGGCTGGGATATGTTTAAATGGGATATGTTACTGTCTTTCGTTCAGTATTTGCCATTTGGTAATCGAGTGGAAACTTTCTAAACGGATCTTTTGAATTTCTGTTTGAAAGTGAAACAACTTTCTTATTCCTAAAATATTATTTTCAGTCTTGTTAGGCCCAATTGATCTCTTATATAACAATAAAAATTATTAGATATTTGCATTAATTACTAGCATACGTTAATTTACTTGTATATGTTTATTATTTTTAATATGTGATTCCACTTTGTTTTTGTTTTAATTGGAGAATATTTCGATGCCGGTTTTTTCATTAGGGCAGAACGGGATAATGGCGGTCACGAGAGCATCCTCGCAGTTGCTTTGCAATAGAAACAATCCAGCACATGTTACTTCCTCATCACCGTTTGGAGAATTGCTGGTAAGTAACTCCTTACCTTTTGCATTTCTGTTTGGCTGCAGTGCTGCCAAGTTGTACTCAATCTTTTTTCTTTCTAAGAAATTAACTTCTTTGAATAACTATACGTTTACGAATTCACTTGGCGTATGAAATCTTTTTTTATCGTAATTTCTACTATGATGTGTCAGTTAGTATGACGCAGAAGAAAGTCAACACTATAATTCTGGTGATGTGGAGCATGAAGAGGATGGGGGAAGTGGATATACAGTAAACTGCTGAGATGGTTAACTGTGGAATCACTGCACATGTGGGCACACCAAGTCTATTCTAGATGGGATACAGTAGAACTCTTAATTGCATATTCGGATCCTATGGAAATTTTTCGTTTTTGTTTGTTTAAAAATGATTGCATTCTAGTCCAATTAAATTTATTATCTAACCAACTTTGTTCATTTAGAGCTCAATTGAAAGAAACAAATGTTTTTTTTGAGCGTAAATTTGTTCTTTACGTGTTTTTGAGGAAAAAAATTTGATTTTTTCAATGTGTTTTAAGCAACCAAAACTCTGACCGCCATTACCCATCATGTAGGGTAATAATGGCCAAATGTATTATATTCACATTTCCTCCTTTTACACCAAAACCATAACAAGTAAAAAATTTCCCTTAATTCGTTCGAAGTGCACACCTCGGGCTATTATATTTAAAAAAATGTCTGGATTCATTAAAAGTTTTGTATTTGTTATATAACTGAGTAACAACATAAAACTGTCATAGTTTAATTTTTTTTTCTAACATTGTTTACTTTTCTTAATTTCCAAAAGCATGTTCCAAATATAAGAGATATATCTGGCATTACCTTTTAATTTAAACTTTTTCAAATTAACTCAAAGATTTTTCAGCTGACTAACTATCGGTCTGCGGAGATAAAAGCCGGAAAATTATAGGAAGATATTGAAGAAGCTTGTGAGTTCACGACATGCTCCAGAGAAGAGCGAGAAAGTTTAGAAATCGCCTTTCAATCGTCTCATTTGTCCTCGCCAAAGTTGAAAATTTTCGTTAGTTAAAAAAGAAAAAAGCGCATAGTTTCAACAACAATTAAAAATAGTCAAGATTGACTAAAGTAAACATTTAAAATCAACACGAACGCAGCTTACAGATTAATCTCGTCCCATGTAACGAGTTTATCTTTTATCCTTTGTTTGCACATCTGATTTACTGCACTTCAACGAAATCGTGCATCCACAAGTAAATCCAAGTGACGGGTTGATGAACCTATCACGCGAAATGGGATCGTTTTTCGTTTTCCCATTTATCTTTTTTTTTCCTCGGGATTGTCAACGGAATCGCTGTCGTCCTTGTTGATCGATCCATCGGTTCCTGAAGTAAAACGACAACTAAACGACGATGTTCCTCCTCCTCCCCCCCAAAAAAATTTCTCCCCTTCCCTTTCCCTCTATAATGTACTGCTTACGTGCGCTGACAAGACGATTGTGTGTTTCCATTTCGTCGGTCGTTCTGGTTTTGAATGAGGATGGAAAGAGCGATAAGAAAGGAACCTCACCACCACCTCCTTTCCGCCCTTCACATTTCTTAATCTTTCGTTTATTCTTGTCTCCGTGTTCTAAATCTGTCGTCCTCTCCCCCATCTGAAAAGGTGACGAGTAACGTCGCCGTCGCCAATCATTCAAGTGCATAACCGAGGCTGTCACATTGTCAAAGGCGAAGCGGAAGAACCGATTCGATTGTCAACCGTTGCCATCATCCGATAGCGTGAAAATCGTGCCTGTTTCTTTGTAACGAGGTTCCAATCCCATTTTTCCTCTTTCTTTCACGCAACACCGGCTTTAAAATTTGTCAGAAAACTTGAGAACGATTTTCAATTTGAAATGAAAATAACACCGGTTGACCTGTCTCGTCTCTTTAAATTTGATGGGTTTTCTTCCCGTATTCGATTAGGAACCGAGATTAAACGTTAACATGAATATATTCAGAAAGAGATTAAAAATCTGCTTCTTTTTATCACTTGTAAATCGAAAGCACGGTATCTTTGGTGTTTAGGGTTGAAGTTTCACGTACAAGTTGGTTTTATAGCTGCTATAGCTTTAAACTTAAGAAGAGCCCGTTTAAAAGATAAACTCTACCAAATATCTTAAGAAAACATTACTCGTTGAAGTATTGATCTGCAAGACTGCGTTCACAGAAGATGCAACAAAAATATATCTCTTATTTAAATTATTACACCATGCAACGTTGTTCAACTAATTAATTCCTCAACATTAATTTTTTAGAAAATCTTTCCCTGCCAGCAATGCACATGGTTAATTCATTACAGTAATGCAAATTGAGTTGAGAAATTGTAACATTCAAGATTCTTGATGCATAATTCCTAAACGTAATCTTTTGCTAAAAATATAATAATTTGCAATTTATATTTATTTTACGTGGCCAAAAGCGTTGGACATGGCCTTACCTGTTTTCGAGTTCATCGGTTCGTGGGATCAAATTACGCTGTCGACATGTGGTGGCTATCAAGTTTTTGTGTACTGGATGTGAATGATCTAGATGTTACACATCCCAAAAAAATTAATGAACCAACCAATCATATTTTACGGCATAAAATTATTCACATAAATGAATATTTAAACTATGGAAACTGAATCAGATAAATTATTTATTAGGACTAACAAGCTATATTCAAGAATTCGGAATAGAATGAGTGGATTTTTTTTATGTCGGGCTGATCAGTCGTGCTCGTAACGAGGGCCGGGGAGTTTGTCTCCAATCAACATTTTACAGAGGAAATCTGACCTTCAAATTTCCTGCAGAAAAGCTCGACAAACATGTGAAATCGGCATGGCTACTAGTTTATTCTAGCCACCATAAAAAATAATGACTGTTCTCAAAACATAAAATCCACAAAAAAAGTTAATCGTTTTCAAAGGAAGTACAATATTAATATTTCAACTCAGAATGTGTTTGGATTGTTCATGAAGAAGTGATCAAATCAGAATGTGTTTATACACCAAGCGCATCGAATAAAACCAAACGCGTCGCAGTGCTGACAGTTAACGAGGACAAAGATAAATGCAAATTTTCCAGGCGACTCAAACTGCAAACTAGGCGATGCGAAACGATTGTGTATCATTCTAATTTTGCGAACAACCGCTTTCTACATTTTGATACAGTGCGTAATCGCTCACAAAAGCATCACGTACAGACAATATTTCGTATATTTTTTTTATTTTCCGGAAATGTAATATTTATTATTGAGGAAAACCAGATATTGTTGGCTTTTAATCACATAACCATGTCGATGACGTATTTATGAATTGTTCGAGCCTTTTTGCAGGAATTTTGAAATCGGATTTTCTCCGATCCACGTGAATTGTGATCAAAATCCCCAGCCCATCGGGATTATAACTAGCTGATCACCCCAACGTAAAAAATCCACTTCATTCTGAAGTCATAAACATAGCTTGTAGGCCAGTCAAAAGAAAACATCTCGCAATCACTTAGATAAAATAATCATCAAAGAAGAGTAGGAAGGCACTATCGTGGAACAACTTTGAAGAAAAGCAAAATAAAATTAGGAAGCATCAATCCAGAAAATTAAGCACATATACACGTTTCAGCTACCATATACCCTCTTCCAGTAAGTATTTCACAATATTTGGGAGAATTTTTAGGATGACCCCCAAGGATAAAAACTCTTCATTTCTCAAAATTAGGAGCAGGGCCGGATTTAGCACACAGCGCCTATAATGTTGGAGCCCCTGGGTAATTGCTCCGCCCCTTTAAATCCGGTCTTGATCGGAAGTCTACGAGATTAGTGTGATTCTTGTCGTTCTATCGAAGTCAAACTCTCCGATTGATAGGTGTGAAGAGCATAAGGCTCACTTGTGTAACAATTCCGTATAAGTAACAACTCAATATTTCTTAGATGCTGGACATACAAGGGACTATCAAAAAGTTCCCGGAATTGTCTGGCCGGTGAGCGCCGTAAGTCTGAAAAACGCCGCTCTGTAATCAGCGCACGTGTGGTTGCATCGTGTTCGGACGTGTCATTCTGGAGCTGCAGCGTGTGCTTATAAGAGGGTTTAACACACGTTGGCGCGCCATGCTTTTGTTCCATATGTCAACAAAACCTTGTACATCCAGGTTTTGACACGTTTGCGGGAGAAAGTGCGACGGAAACGGCCAGAGAAATTCCGAAACTGTTGGATCCTGCACCACGACAACGCGCCCTGTCACGCGGCATTAGTGGTACAGGAATTCTTGGCACAACGAAAAATCCCAGTGCTGCCCCAACCCCCGTACTCCCCAGACCTTGCCCCCTGCGACTTCTGGCTTTTCAACAGATTGAAAATGGGACTACGGGGTCAACGTTTTGTCAAAAGAAGAAATCGAAGAAAGTGCGACAGCCGGTCTCCAATCCATTCCAAAGGAAGAGTTCGCAGGGGCTTTCCAGGAATGGCAGTCTCGTTGGAGTAAGTGTGTGTGTGCCCAAGTAAAGTACTTTGAAGGGGATTAACGCCGCGATGTGCATACTATGTCCAGTCACCAACCAGACTACATTCCGGGAACTTTTTGATAGTCCCTTGTATCTATACTGTATATTTATAATTTCCAAAAGTGATTCTTTCGACAGTTCGTTGACGACAACTACTGCATCTCTAAAACTTCATTTCGGTCTTAAATGAAAGATCTTAGTCTGTAGATTTGTCAAAGTTAGTTTTTGTGTCCTTAATTACTATTAATTAGCGGTAATTTACAATTAAAAATAGCTTTGAGCGCATGCTTAATGATAAAAACTGTCTTTACGTACATCCGCATAATTGGTTTCTGCGCAGTAGAAAGGCTGTTCCTTTAACTAGCATGGAAGCATGCAAAATTCTCTGCTTTTAAGCTACTCTATTATTTTATTTGTTGCTCTGAGGATTTTTTATTTATTTTTTTAATTAAAGACATCGAGATTAATGATAAGATAGGCTGTTTACCATCAAATTTTGACGGGATCCATCTAGTTTTAGATAAAAGCTGTTGCAGATTACATTCGACCGAACATCGGATAATGCTTTCTCAAACATCCAGTAAATAGTAAGAGAAGACTTAACAAACGCCCGATATTCATCATTAATAAATATCCAATATCAAACTAGCCAATAAATATCCCTTAACATCACAGTGAAAATAAAAA
Source organism: Rhysida immarginata (assembly GCA_023313115.1). Lineage (NCBI taxonomy): Eukaryota > Metazoa > Arthropoda > Chilopoda > Scolopendromorpha > Scolopendridae > Rhysida > Rhysida immarginata. Next base: position 976,704 of record JAHWFO010001925.1, read on the forward strand.
AGATTGGCCTTTTGATTTCAAAGTTATATTTAATCTTTTGATTAAGTATAGTTTGCTGAAAATGGCTAAGTAGTCGATGAAACGTGTTTAATTTTGTGGATAGAATTTTTTGCTTATTTTATTTAGTTTTTCTTCAGTCATCTTATAGATTAAATATTATTGTTTTTATTTTCTTAGCGTTGGCAGAAAATTCAGTGGAAAAGCCTTTCTTTTATTTATATTCTCCAGTTCAACTTTATCATTTGGTTTCCACACGCTCCCGAAAACGTCCGTGAGCGAAAGTTCTCCGGTTGATAGCGAATGTCTCCTCTTTAATTCCCTAAACGATTAGAGGTTTATAAAAAAAAGAAGGAAAAGAAAGAGAAGTCCTTTGTAAGGAGAGAAACGAGGTGCACGAAAGGAATGGAGGCGAGGCGAATAGGACGAAGAAGATGGGGTGGAGAAGCCTCTCTAGAATGCCTTTCTTCGGTTCTCGGCGGATTTTTCTTGAGTCTCCGAAGAATTTTGCAAACGCATAAAAGGCTCGGATTCCAATCATCACCGCAGAGAATTCTATCTTTCTCGCTCTCGTTCTCTTGTGCGTGACGATCGACGTCTCCAAACTCTGTTTCCATTCTCCGCTTGAAGTGAGAGGAAGATTTCGCCTTTGCCGATGAATTTTGCTCGATTGGTGTTGGACCTTGTCAAACCGTCTTCTGCTTCACAGAGTCGCACTCGCTTTCTCACCCCTTTTCTGGCTTTCCTCTTCGCTTGCCACCTGAGATTTCAATTTTTTTTTTTTTTACTTTTGGCTTCTGAAGAATAGGATGCTTTAATTCAATCTACTTTGTTAGAATAAGAGATTTCAAAATTTATTATGATATATCACTAATGTTTGCGTTATAAATTGGCGGAATGAACAGTCTTTTTTTATGTAATTCAAAGGATTTTCAGAAATGTCTTGGCTATATCAGTAAACAGTTCATTAAGTATAAACTCCCTATTTCATATTTCAACATTTTGTAAAAATTACTACCAGATTGAAAACAACAACAAACCATATGCAAACCCAAACGCATGCTTAAGATAAAGATTTACTGCCGCCCATCTTTACATTTCAAATGTGATGATGAAATATTTACCAAAAGCTTAAGATCAGGGTGGATGGAAAAGTCTGGTCCTCCAATAATGAAGATAGGTATCTGAAGCCTGTCAATGCAGACTATTAGGAAATGACGGTTGGCCTGTCTAATGGCCCAATTCAACAAATCTTAAATATGCAAATTAAGAATTCCTAATTGAAAAGTTGCAGAGCATAAAATTCTGACGATTTTTTTAAAAATTCGTCAAAATAGGACGAACGGATTACCAGGAGAAAAAAAAAACAAAAAAAAACCAATCATTTATTTAAAGTAATTTTTCAATTCGGTTTTGCATTTGTAATTATCGTTTTAATGCCGTAGTTACGTACAGTCGGGTGCAAAAAGGTTTAGACATAAGTCATAGCTGAGCACGTGAATAAAACATCCCAAGCGTATACCTGCTATCCTATTTTCATGCAGAAGGGACAGGTCCAGTGTAATCTGCCGACTCTCAGTAAAAGTACGTGAATTTGCAACCGATCAACATCCGGTAAGCTCACTTCCTACGGTGCAGGTAAAAACCTTTTTGCACCCGACTGTACAATATTTATTTATTTATTTTCGGTTTTGGTTTCAGTTCCTAAGCTTTGAAGCCAGCTTGGGAATAAAATAAGAATTTTTACCTAGTCTACGATGTTTTAATTGTATTTTATTTTTTTGAAAATCCTTTCGATTTCTGATATGATTCATGACAGCGCTACCTTCGATGCCTGTAAACTGATACTGATGAGTATGGGAGATACGTGGGTTTTTTTTCCTTCTATTTTCTAGTGAATCATTCATCCGATTTTGATTAACTTTTTTTTAAATGTTCAGAAATTCATGCTTTGCAACTTTACAAATAGGAATTTTTACCCAATCAGTTACGGTTTACAGGATAGAGCTTGCATTTAACCTAACTTGCATAGTCAGGAGTTAATTGGGCCATTAGGTAGGCCATCCACCATTTCCTATTAGTGTGCATTGACAGATTTCAGGTATCTTATTCTGGAGTTATTTGAGGAGGACCAGACTTTCCCTTCCACCTTGTATATCGTTTATTCAATGACTTTAGCTTATGCAGGTACGCAACGATAAAATTATCGGTAAACATTAAACTGAAGCTGAAGTTGACTTGTTAAAACAAAACACATTGATTTGCTTAAGGGATACAAGAATTTTGGATACCGGTTATCATTTTTTCAGCCATTATTATGATTGCTTATTGGTGTTGGGAACCAAGAATGTAATAAAAAATTCTGTGTTGAAACTTAATATATGTTAAGATACTTCGAGAATCGCCCATTACCAAAATTATGTATTCAACCATATTCTTATATAATAGGAATTTTTCAGGCTGAGAATAACACATGCGTCAGCTGTAGGTATTCAAAAAGCCAAATGGTGGCATTAAACAGGATACGCTGTAAAGAACTAGCAAATTTTTGGCAATGTGTAATTGAAAAGCCTTTCCAAGTTTGGACACATTTCTGCTGCTCGTAGCACCTAATTTCATAATAGTTTTTTAAAAAGACCATAATCGCAGATTTTAAGTTTGTTCAAAATGAACGCCAATTATTTTGTCAGAGAATTATGTTGTATATGTACATTTACGTTTTTCACTTTTTACAATTATAAATTAATGTTCCTTTCTGCGCTTAGGTCGCGCGTGGGAATAATAAATGAATCTGGCTTCAATACAAATAAAATATAATAATATTTGGTCGTTTCATAATTATTGACTGATACAGTTGAGGCAGAAAAACGAAGGAAAACTATCGTCCGCAATACGTGAGCTTAGTGCCAACCTTCTTGTATTGCCTACGAAATTTTGCAGATACGTCTGGCAGATATGAAAAAATTAAAAAAAAAAACAAAAAAACAACTAGATAACTGGATTCCACACGAACTCGCCGAACAGCAGCAGATACGTCGTCTGGAAACTTGCCTAGCCATCCAAAGAAGTGAGCCTAGCGCCCCCTTTCTGCATCGGATCCTTACGGTTGATGAAAAATTGGTGCTCTATGACAACAAAAAGCAAACATCGCAATTGCCCAGTAAAGGGAAACCACCGAAACAAATGTCCATTGGAGCACGAACACGTATATTTATTGGAAGCGTGCAGAAAATCAACACCTTGGGCTATGAGGTTCTCCCTCACCCTGCGTATTCACCAGATCTGGCCCCGTCAGCTTTTAATATAAAAAAATTAAAAGGTATTGACCATTTCTTGAGCGGAAATCTGTTTACTAGCCAGGCTGCTATGATTCATGCCGTCAACGATTTCTTAGAGCATTCTAATGCCAGCTGAGACACAGGCATTTTTGCACTGAAATCAAGTTGAGCACTGTGTATTGTTGTCGAGGGCAGACATTTCGGTGATAAAAATGGATTTCTTCGTCTAAAATTGCTGTTACTAAATATGTCGCACATGTCCAATAATTATGAAACCACCCAATAATAATAATGCGAAGTGTGGTTAGGATTTATACCTATTATTTATAGACCACAGGATGTTTTTGCATTTGCCTATTAACTTTTTATCGCGGAGCGTTGTTGAAAAACACAATCGCCATCTTCATGTTACTATGCAGTTAATGACTAATTAAGTAAAATATAAACACTGATAAAAAATTTATAAAATTAATTTTTGAGGTTTACGAAATCATTTCTGAGATAACGGCCAAAATCCGAAATTTCATCATATAGTCAACAATTTCTTCCTAGCAGTTTTTGCGACTTTTGCATTCGTATGAGGTGTGTCTGAATTTTATTCGTTAAGCAGTCAATTAATTAAATCTGCTTTCAACCAGAAAGAATGTTGATATTAATTTAGATATCTGTGATTTTACCTAAAGTATAGAAGCCCCTTTCCCTTTCGCCGTTAAAATGTACACATACAGGGAATTAAGTGAATTCCCCTATATGGAATAATGATATTCTTACAATTAAGCGCATTAAACCTGAGCGGCCTATTAATTAACAATTAATGCTAAGAGGTCGCCTTAATTAGTTATTACTTTGAAAAGCGGAAATGTTATTTCTCGTGTAAGTCTCTGTAGTCGTATAAATTAAAAGGGATTAAGTAATTCCAAAAAAGTGTTTTCAGAATTCAAGAGACCTAAAGGACGCTAATCTCATTCATTACTTTAAAATGATGGCAATGCACCTAGAGAGAACTTGTTTATCCAATTATTCTTTATTTTTATATTTCAGATTTTACAAATGCTGAAAAGTGAGGAATCTTATACATCTAAACAATTTTAGATTTTACAGGGTAATATACAGTGAAGTTAAAATTTGTTTAAATTTGCCATAAATTAAGAAGCATTAAGCATTTGGAATAAGCGTATGCATGTAACACAGAAAATTTACCATTTGGGATTTTCGAGTAGTAATGAATACTAGTAAAATTAATTCTGGTAAAAGTAGAAAGAAGAGAAAAATATATTCTTTCATGGGAGCATTTTCGCTTCGTGTTTCTTCGTCTTAAGTTTCGGGAAGTCGTTTAGCTTTGAATGTTCCATTCGTTGTTGCAATAAGCTGTTGTAAGCAACACGGAGGAATGGAGACAGGAAGTTGTTTTAAGTGGTGGAAGCAACATTTCTCCACGAATGACGTTCCCGTAGCAACAGATGGTTTTAAGTGGAGACAAGTGGCTTGACGATGAGAACGGACTTTTAAAGCAAGGCTTCCGTCGAAATAAAGACGGCTGAGGAAAATTAAGATGCAAATGAACATACGGGATGAATCATCCTTCTCACGATTAAAACTCGCGATTTACAAACTGCCTTGGTAGCTCATTCATTCGTCCTAATTTTTCAGATCTCGAGAGTTAGTGTTATCGGGACATTAATTTTTGTGCAAAAGGAATTCTATGAAATTTTTATTTTGCTTTTGGTAACTTTATTCCGATGTTTTTCCTATTATTTGTCTTTTTATTTTTATTTCATTTTATCTATCGATTTCCCGATCTGCAGTTTTCAAAGGTTTTCTTCGAAAACATGTTTACGTTCTTCAGGTGTCTCATGCCACATTATAAAAAGGCGAATGACAATTTCTCGTTGGAAATTGGAGATTCTCAAGATCGAACATCTACATCTTAATGATGCTTAGGCACAATCAACGTCACTAATACAGATATCTCTTGATTAACGCGTTTAATTAGTTTCGCCCGTCCTTTTATTTACGCAGTAAAAATTTTCACTTAACGCGATTCCTAACTCGTGATTACATTAGACATTTAATTTGAGATAATTAAAAGATTTAAAAAGACCATACAAAGTAAGATTGGCGGAGAACTAGGCTTTATCGAGTTGATAATGTGGTCTGTTTTGACCAAAACGGTGGCTTGAAAATCTTGTGACCAATATGTAGAAGAATAATAATTGGGTTTTACGGACGTTGATGCAGAAAACGTTTGTGAACTACAGAATTCAAATATAACTATCTTGAGTGAGGATCATCATTTTGAATCGAGCAATATCACGTTTATGAAGATGAACATACCAATTGCGATGTAGAAGTGAGCGTTCTAAAGATTTAGTAATTTAGAATTGAGTTAACAACCAGCTAGTGGATATGGATCCAGAGCTCAGTCGTTTGTCGCTGTATAGAGAATCAAACCGTTTTTCCAGAACCTTTACTGAAAAGGAAAAAGCTAAAAATGTTAAGATGACCATTGATAAATCTTTTTCCAGTTATTATTTAGCTTGATAAACCGGTCTGCTATATGCCAATGTTAAATATATTTCTGTTGCTTGTAAGTAAAATAGTCTCATCTATAATTTTTGTACATATTGCCGTATACAGATTCAATAATACTTGTATATAGAGGAAAGTGACCAAAAGCGGGACCCCTCAATTTCTGCTCTGTACGATGCTGCAGCATAGCAATGAAAGATTAATGTAGTAGTTTATGCAACTGCCTACGGTAGTACCAGCACCCAAGCTATTTATTCAATCTGGTTTTTTTTCAATGACGATATATTGTTGTTTTTTTTTTGGTTTTTTTTTGTGAATATCAGAACTTTTTATGCTCCTCAGTTTCACGTGTTTTGTACCAGGATTTTGAAGGTAAGTGATTTAATTGTTACACCTGCTTATTTCTTATTATAATAGCTACGGTATTAGTATAAGTTTGAAGTAGTTAACATGCATAGTTATAGAAAAATATTAATTCAAATATGTGCATGAGGTGGTTCTAATCCGGGCCCCCACGCTGTTCCTAAAGCGAGCCCTCATATTTTTACGATTACTTACTCTCAACTTATTTGATATCGTTTTGCTAGACACCTTGTTATATCCGGAGCTCTATCATTCCTAACCTTTTTTATAATTTGTCAGTTTAATTCTGTATGTGATATCCTATTGTATTTTTCTCGCCGCCCTATTATTACCTCCTATTTGTCCTCCTTCCTGTTAAATCCCAACACGTCTTCAAATTCATCTCCTAGCCTCCCATTTGTTCTCTTATAGTATTTCAGCCAATACAGTCTTACTATTCCCTATGCTAACTATACAGGGTGGTCCATAAGTCTGTCCACCCCTTTTATTTTTTGAACCGAAGCAGATATGTCAATTTTGATGAATCCAATGAATAGGAAGTTGTGGGTGGCCTATCCCATGGTGCACTTTTCATCATCCCAAATATGCAAATTAGGACACATTCAAAATTTATCTCAAAAACCGTAAGGGATAGAGAAAAAAACCCAATTTCAAACTTGTTCAGCATAAAAAAACGAACAAAACAAAAAAAATCATCCAAATCGGACCAACCAATCACCCACAATCAGAAGATCATGTTGACCATTTCCGGAACATTGTAGCTTGCCATCCTGGAATTGTTCTGTCTTCTGTGTGCTGAAACATGCCTTTTATTTGCTTTTCCGCATGAAAGTGAATGCGAGTATGGTAATTTATGTTAATTTTTTGATTTGCATGCTTTACATGGCGGAAATATCAACATTCAGTTTTCCTTGTGCAGTGTGACTGTTTGTAAGCTACAAACAGTCACCGCGTGATTGTGGGTGATTAGTTGGTCCGATTTGGATGATTTTTTTTTTGTTTTGTTTGTTTTTTATGCTGAACAAGTTTGCAATTGGGGTTTTTTCCCTATCCCTTACGGTTTTTGAAATAAATTTTGAATGTGTCCTAATTTGCATATTTGGGATGATGAAAAGTGCACCATGGGATAGGCCA
>JAHWFO010001925.1:984404-1002088 GCA_023313115.1 Rhysida immarginata
GGATAATTCTCTAATATTCTATTTGCTTTTTGAGAATTATCCTTTTTGTTTTGATAAAAGATAGTCTCTATCCGAAACGTTAGCTTTTTATTTTGATTTTATTTATTATTTTTTATTTTTTATTAATTATTTTTTTTAATTTATTTTTTATTTTTTAATTAATCACCTTTATTTATTCTCAACTTGGAATTCTGTTGCAGGATCCAAAGGTTTGCACTACAGAAAGCCTTTATTTATTTTTGTATTAAATAAGATGACTTTGAAGTAATTGAATACCTGACATTTCATTAAAAAAATTATGAAATTGCTATTTTTATAGGGAATAAATCTTTCTCTTTCATTCAATACTTATTTTCTCCTTTTAATACATAATTTCATGAAATGGCCCGGTTTAGGAGCACTTTTTTTGAAATGGTAAACGTGCAATGCCTTGGAAATTTTTTTTACATTGAATTATTGTATGGTGTTATTAATACCTTGTCTTAAAAATCGCGTTCCATATGAAAAGTTTATGAATGTTGGCCTAATGTTCACACGGTTTCGCAAGCCTATTGTTCATGTTCAAAATGTGCACCATGCACTCGAAGACAATGTCCCACACGATCCAAATTTTCTTCTGCCACGAGTAAAAGTGTAGCTGGCGGGCTTGGGAAAATCAGGGTGCCGGCCATGAAATTCGTCTGCAGCGTCTCGAGATGTTCTGTGGTGATCTCCACAAAGAAGCATCAGCTCTACACGTTGTTCCGGTGTCAGCATTATTCCTCTACTTCACTATTTCACCAACAAAATCAAAGCAACCAATTAACCCAATTGGCATGCGACTTTTGAGATACACGATAGTTAGATCTATAAAGTAACTTACGGTAACTAAGTACATGTTCTACATTTTTTCAACGTTTTTTTTTGTTTTTTTTTAAATTTATTGATTGTAATCCAATACGTCCATCCAGGGCCTGTATGGCCAGAGGCCGACGAGTTGGATCCCTGGATGGACCTGGATTAACGACTGCTGTAAGATAGTCCAGCAGCCGGGGGGTGGGGGTGGGGGTGGGGGGGTTAAGATCGTACCTCACTGATTTGTCGCTTATCCAGTGACTGATGTTGCTTAACTTCCATGAAGTTGTGTGTTCAGTGGAAGCCCACCAGGCCACGGCCTCCCCCAAAGTTCTGCCTATAAATGTCAAAAAGTAAATCGGGGCCCGCTTTTGTTCACTTTCCTCTATAAATTTCGAATTTGTTGTCAGTTTCCTTCTAATAATAGCATAGTTTGTACTTTATAGGTTACATAGTTGTACTAATTATACTGAGATAAAATCAGTGGTGGATCAGATCTTACGATTGATTTTTATATTTGGTTAACGCGTCTCTGATTATCGCGGTAACATTCGAGGATTAATTAATCGCTTTAACCAAGGGAAACTTGTTCTTTAAACGTAGTCTATCCAATTTTTTTTCACTTCTAAAGATTCTATGTGTATTGTGATGTTTTAGCTACATCAAATCACTTAACCCGCTCGTTTACCAATATTTTCCTTGCTTTAAAATTTCGTTTATCAAAGTCGAGTTAAGAATTAAAGAATATAAAATGGAGCTAACTCCAAACAACAGGTAAATGATATTTGAAAAAAATGGATGGAAAAATTCTGCGACCTGGATTCGAACCAGGAACGTCGAGCGTCAGAGGCGCCGAGCATATGGCACTCGAGGTTCCTGGGTAGAATCCAGGTTGCAGAATTTTTCCATCCATTTTTTCAAATAATATCATTTAGAGTTAAGTAAAAGAATTTATAAGATGGAAAGAAAAATTTATTTATTTTTCTTTATACCAAAATTGGCAACGATATTGTAAAACTGTGGTACTTGGAAATATTCATTATAAAAATGTCATTCTAAACTGACTATATATTTGCACAGAATAGATATTAAAATAAACTCCATCGAAATAACATTCCAAATTCATCCACATATTTTCAAAACATATAACTGGAATTTATCGTATTCCCAAAGCTTGATATTATTTGGTTTTATTCTGATCTGCTTTCCTATTTGACCGTTAGGTTTAACAATTCTAGAAAAAATTAATAGAGTTCGATGTTTAAAAAAATCTTCCCCAGTAGCGACTGGGAAAGCAAATAACGTTCGATTAACTACTGAATGTCTGGGGACAAATGGAAGGAAAAAAAACCCCTAGAGTTTGATAAAAGTAAATATAAGAGCATTCGTGGAACCTCATTGAAGATAGATAAAGTTGATTTCGGCTCCCCCGTTGAAACCTAAACCGAACGCAACTTTTTAATATCGATTTCCCAGTTGAATATTTCAATTTGCATTAAATGGATACATGATGAACCATTGAGAGATTTCATGTTGACCCTACTTCATGGTTCATCGGAATATATTTAAACGTTAATGGAATATTAGTTTAAGAAAGTAATTATTGTCAAGATATACATACGTATAACAGCTTTATATTGGAGATATTTAATTTAGGGGTAATAACAAATGCACATTTCGAGAAAGATCTGTTTATCGTAGAGAAAAGTTCCGAAGTTTGTTTATACATTCAAGTAATAATTAATTAGATATTCCGTTTGTGGTAAGCAGTAAAAAGCCTAAATTATACTTCACACTGTCTTCAAGTTTAAAGTTTGGGTTCAAGTCAATATTGACAGAAGATTCTTAAATCTTATTAAATACAGTATTGAGATTAAATTACTTCCTGAAACTTAGTGCTCGGAAAGTTTCCTATCAGCTATTCATTTATTAAAGTTCAGGCTACCTAACTCTTGTTTCCTATCAGCTGAAATTTACATAAAGAATTCGTGAGAAAACAATAAACGGGATCGTCTTTTAAGCTTCAGTAGAAAAATGTAGAACGGGAGGTTTTCGCGCGGCGATTGGCGCAGTGACGTTTTCGTTGCATTCGATTTGTACGTGGTGGAGGAGGGGGGGAGGGGGACTATGTTGCGAGAGCGGAAATGTGCAGCGGAACAACGGGCCAAATGTGATATTCCACACCGAGGACTTCCGCTGGTAAGAGATGATTCGTTTACTTGTTGCCTGGCAACGGGAGAACAACAGACATAGAACTGAAAAAGAATAAGCAGAGTTTTCTCTCGTAAATAGGAATGTAGGCGATGCATTTTTGTCTCTTGAAAAGGGAGATGGTGATCATATTTATTTGAACTTTGAAGATATTTTGAATTATCATGAACCTGTTTTTGGGGGGTTATGAATTTTAAGTCTAATCTCAAAATTTAATATACAATAAGAACAAAGAATATACAATATCTAATAGTTTGTTGTTTGCATCGAATATAGAATTCGACCAAAGGATTCTCTAGCTTTTTTTCTTCTTTCGTTCTAAAGGATTGTGGAATAATCGTGGAGTGCAGATACAATTAAATATATTTATTAGAAAAAATAGAAACAGTTTAGTCACATAATGTCGAGTAGTTTTTTTTATAAATTTTTAAGTTCTACCATGTATAAAAATTTGAAACACGCATTAAATTTCAAACCATTTTAGCATTAACGTCTTTGGATATTAATTTAATATTAGACGAGAGTAAAAATAAAATACACTTTCTTTAAGTAAAAGATAATTTCATCTTAATAAGTGTAGTTGAAGGTAAACCGTATGATCATACACAACTTTATGTAGAATGAAAGATGAGATGTTAATTTTGAATACCTAAAATTAATGAAAATCTTTTACGCTAACAAAAATCTTAATAGGCAGATAAGTTCTGATTAGCGCACAATGATTTAACCTAATCTTAAAGTCAAAACAGATGTTCTACAAAAATGATAAATCTTTATAGAATCGCCATGTCATCCGTTTTCAGATATGATTTTACGTCATTACATGGTATTTTCCATCTGGTTACTGCTACTACTTAAATGACACTACTGTCATTTCTGTATGCGTGATCGTTGGTTAATAGAATTAGTGACATCTAACCGTAACAAAGCTATAGAAACTTAGATTCTTTTAACATTGAACTGATTGCATTCTACTTTGATTTGAAGCAAACACTTGCCCTTGGTAAATTCCATAGTGTCTGTATAATATACAAGGCTGAATTAGTATAATAAGGTAAAAAATATTCTGAAAAAAAAGTCGGGGGAGGGGAAAGAACCTCTAATACACAAGAAGTCCATTTCACTGTTGAGAATGAAGACAGGCCCTTAGAAATTGCATATCCCGTATTTCATATCTTTCTTGTCCTTTAGAGGTTTTTCAATTCTATAGCTGTTTGTTCTTTCTTCTTTAACAAAGTTTCCTTCCTTACATTTATTGAAAACTATTCATTTTAAAAGATGCACAATAGAATTTCAATGACAACGGCAATTTCACGAGTGGCTTGGATATATTATAAACAATGACGCAGGAAAAGGATATTACTATATTTTCAAATAATAAATCTAAAACCAACGCTTTTACATTTTTTTTAAAGATAGGTAGCCATTATCTACGAGAATGAATCAATAAATAAGATAAAGTGTATAACAGACTAAAGCAATAATGAAGCAAACGTTATTTTTCCACATAGCCTTGATATTTGTCCAAGCACTTGTACTACCAAAAGAGGAATGTGGTCATATGATCATATAAAAAATTTGTGTCGATCGCCTGCAGCCTCGATTGGTTAGTTAGTGTCCAATCATCTCTCTTGAAGATATTTCTGCAGACCTCTGAAGAGGTCACTCGGTGCCAAATCGGAATTGTGAAACCAATTGTCAGGGAAGTGGAGTTGGCAATGCGAGTTTGGTGCTATCGTGAAACCCAACGAACGGATCTATTTCGTCGAGTCCAATATGTTGAAATTTGATTACAGGTTTGAAAGGGCACCAAGAAACCTTTATACCTTTTCTGATTCTTATGAGTTGGGTGCAAATGATGATGATTTAAGTGACTTAAGATACTCTCATTATTTGTTTCAACACCGTTTTGAATATAACCAAAAGTTAGTAAACGTATTTACTACATTAAAACTAATTTTTTTTCTGATCTTTAGATTAAGAGAATGCATTTTTATAATGTCTATATAAAAGAAAAGAAAATGGCATATCGGGTGTTTTTTTTAAGACAGTAAATTTTCCGATAGCTATTATGCCATAATTGCTTTGAGCACAGTTTGTAAATGAAATTTCTTTGAAGAGCGTTCAAAGAGATTAGGGACGATGGACCATAAAGACTGGCTGTCATTTGGAGATAGAAGTAAGCAGATAACGGGGAAATAAAAGTTTGTTCAGCGTGGGGTCCACCTGTCTCTTTTCCATCACATAAAACCCTTTCCACCGTCAATTGTTTGTCTTCGGTTTCAATATTGCCTTTTGTGCAAAACTGTTATCGGCTCCGGTTGCGCTCTATTTATTTTTTTCCCTCTCCTTTGGCTCTTTTGCTTTCGGACTAAAGAGAATACGTCACTGTTGCACTGATGAGAAAAGAGCTTCGAACAAAGGTTGTCAGAGAATTTCCGAAAATGTACGTTGAATGGAAAGACAATAATGAGATAAAATTTGCGACGGAGTTGCCCGGAGCCAAATGTTTGCCTTGGACAAGTCATTTTAAAAGGAATGCCAAGCCCAAAAGAACTCCTTGCTGTCCTGATGAGTTTGTCAGGTTTGGAGACAAAATGGTGTCTTCTTTTTTTTTTTTTTTTAAACCCAACCCCTCCCTCCCTCTTCCTTTGAGTATTGTCTATCGATTTACTTATTCAATTCAATCGCTTTCTATTTTCCGGAGCTCCAAAATTTTTATTTTTCCTTTTTAAAGAAATGTCTTGTTTGGAAGAACTCGAAATCCCATTTCTAAGACATTCTCTTCCCCAATTCCATTTTACGTTCGACATTTTTCTTTTTGTCATCAATTATTCTTTAGGATTTTGTTTGTTTTCGTTGCCTCACTCCATTCTTCAGCTTAAATTTTCGATTTATTTCATTTTGATGGTTAACAAAAGGGATTTCAATCAACTTATTTTCCTTTTTTATGCCAGGGCATTTCCGTGACAACTATTGTCAAGAGGGAAGCAACTGAAATTAAAATTTGAAAATTTAATACTTAGACTAGATAATGCTACTATATAAAATAATGCGAACTAGGCGAATAATTATTTTAAAATAATTCGCATACTTTGTAACGATATACTATGAAAGGTACAAAGTAAAAATTCACAGGCAATATGACATAGCACATACGAGAAAAAAATCGAATTAATAGAAAACTGGTTTCCAGAAACGTGACCAGGGGGTACCAGGTAGGAGGAACCATTAGCCTAATTGATATGGGTTTATTGATATACACTGTAGAGCCTACATTATGGCTGGCCTGTATCCTATATCCAGCTCTCTCCGGTCCTGCATGTGACTCAGTCGCATGACTGCATCTGAAATCGTACGGCCGTAATTCAAGGGACATTTGTACAAGATTGTATAGCCTGAACATACAAACAAAAGACAACTTAAGCTATTTGATGTGCCGTTTTCGGAGCAACTTATTCTTTATAAAAGCATTATATTCAGAACTAAATACATCAATAAAATTAGATTTGTATACCTCAGGAATAATTCAATATAAGGGTTAACTGAATTTTTTCAGGTTAGTATTTAGAGTTAGTATACTATATTTTCGGACTTTATTCAATAAAAGGATTAGTACATGTATTTAGGAATATAGCAAAATTTGCTTACAACTTGTTTTGGTTAAAATTATTTCAAAAATTTGTAAGAAATAAAAGTAGTGGAGAGTTTATCCATTCATATTTTAACTGCAAACTGCAAACAAGAAAGAATGTTTAATAATGACATTAATACAAAACAATAATAGTGGATAGGATAAACAGCTTCTATACATGAGCTTTAAATATAATTAAGAAATAGTGTAATTCAATAGGGATACCTGTTTAAGAAAATCGCTTGAACATACCAACACGTAAAAGAAAACTAAAAGGCAACATAAACCACTTGATGTCTCCTTCGAGTGAACACCAAAATATTACAACGCAAGATGATATTTGAAACCACACTTAAAGATTTAAAGATGAAGATGTGCTTCTTCCAAATTATTCTAAAACGTTATATAATTTTTTTTTTACCTTTTCGTTAATGTTGACTTCTTAGAAGTTTTCTCTCATGACCTTTTATCTTCGAAGAGCAGTGGCACTTGAATATCTTAAGTCGATGTGAGTGAAACCTCGTTGGTGCCATGTCGTTAGATATGGGATGTGCACTCGCCAGGGCTCTTTTTCAAGTCCCGTGGAAACAAGTTTTAGAAGTTTGCCATTGGAGAAAGTGGATCTCCCTTTACGCGTGTGTTTCTCTCTCCAAACACAGTTTCCTTTAACCACTCGGTCTGCTTATTTCCGCTTTCGTGATTACTGTTTAGTTCTACAACCACTGCCACTATCGATTCGTTTCGTTAATCTTTCAGGGAAGTCTCCTGGGACGGAAAGGTCAAGAAAAGGCGGTTCATTAAGGAACCGGGAAAGATGCGAGCCGCCTTGTTGATCGAGTCAATAAATTTCATGCAACAACTCATTTCTTAAAATTGATATGTTTTTCAAGTTTTTACGAAATATTTAAAATTTTTCATATTTCCTTATATGGAAAATTCTAAATAATCCTTTTGGATAAAGTGTAATTAAGTTATAAAAATTATTTTAGGAGACATCAAACTAAAATATATTAAAATGATATAAAACATTTAAATATAGTTTTATCATTTAATCGTACATAAAAATGTAAACTGCAAATACCAAATAGTGATATATAAATTACGATTGGTGACCATGTCCTGAAATATTTATTAATTCTTACACAGTCAGGCTTAAGCTTTTTAACTTCCTTTACGAGCACAATATTACAGAAATTTCTTCAACTATTTTGGAATTTGTTTACATTAACATGCTTAAACAGTAATTCATTTTACACCCGTGTTAATGAAAAAGATAGTTTTATGCATGAATAGCCGGTTGTTATCTTTACGTATGTGGCAGTGCAATTATGGTTGGATTTCATGTACCCTTTAATCGATGAAGTGAATCAAGAAATTGCGACCCCTGTTAAAAGGATCTTAGCGAGGTATCGCGGAGAAGCAAGAACCGCTATCATGATGAAACTTCATGTTTGCCGCATTTGAGATCTCGAACAGTTCTCAAACGATTACTGGAAGAAGATTAAGGGCAACACTTCTCTCCGAAATGTTTTCGCCCACTCTTGATCATTATCCGAACTCCTTTAGTCGTCTCGAGAAGAGCTCATTAAACGAAGAACTCTGCTCTACGGTTTTCAGTGTTACTGTTAGGGTAGGTAATCGAATGAGTGTTAAGAGTCAGGAAGAAAGAGGAAGGCTCGATTCTGTAGGCGTTTACATAAGTGTTAAAAATGGAAGCACTAGTCGTCATGACCCTAAAAAAATCAATATTTAGTCGGTTAATCACTGTGATATTCTTCAATATATCAACATGGAGGGTAATTATTGAAATGTCACGTTTAGGCAAGCTAACCCCCATTCATATCTGGTTAACATTTCCAGAAGGGCATTTTACATTTGGGCATACAAGATCACTAGGTCAATAAATGATACAATAATATATGTACAGGTTCTTTTCATTGAAACCATTCCTAACTAAGGAATGATTTTTTTTATTTCTATGGATTCTTCAAAATAAAAATTAGTCCATGATTAAATCAGGCCTTTCTTCGATGTAGCTATTTCTATGATGATTATAAACACAATATGCCTATTGAAATGCTTAAGATTAAAATTTTTATGCCGCCTTTTTAATTGTATGTATATCAGGAAAAACCTCTTACCACAAGAAAACATTCGAGATATGAAAACGCCAGATTGAGGCTACAAAAAAAAAACTCCCTGCACCTTTTTCCTATCCGGATCGTGTGACGACATTTCCGCTGATGATGTAATGAAATTTGCAGCTGTTAAGAGTGTCGCGTGCAATTGTTGTAACACGCCAAAACAGAACGTTATTTTCTCGTCGCGTGGTGAAAATGACAGAATACATTGAACAACGACATTGTATCAAATTTTTTTTCGCTCAGGTCAGGAAGCCTCCCTACTCACTTTACTTAGCTCCGTGCGACTTCTTCGCATTTCCGAAGATCAAGAAAGCGCTCAAAAGACGGAGATTTGAGGATGTGGACGTAACAACACAAAATGCGATGGCGGAGCTCTTGGCCATCCCAAAGGAGGAATTTCGTACTTGTTTCGACCAATGGCAGCAACGCTGGGCTAAATGCGTTGCTACAGACGGTGCTTATTTTGAAGGTGACTAAACATTTATGTAAGTTCGAACCGTATTTTTTGTAGTCTCAATTCGGATACTTTTGGGACAGGCCTCGTATTTCGAAAGCCATGCCTTCAGTCTCATAATTGTTTAATTGTTTATTAGTTTAAAATAAGTAACTTACATTATAACAAAATTTATATTACAAGCTCATTTGTTTTAACTTTTGAATTTTCATATTAATCTGTGACCCGTTTTGATTATTACAAAAAAGTTTTAGATGACCAAGAATCAGTCTGTCATGGTGGGTTTTCTGGCTCCCACAAAATCCAAACAACAAAACAAAAGGAAGCTATGACATTAATAATGCATTGAAAAGCATCTCAAACAAGCATCTCCCTGCACTGTGATTTCTTCAGGCTCTTCATTGAACATCCGACGATACACTGGACGCACACGTGTCAAAGATTTAAATTTCGCAAGCCAAAACGCATTGAACCTTCTTTAGAACCATTTCGATTAAATCCGTGAAGTGACTAGTTGCGCGTCATCTCCACGCTTCCCAAACTGTTTGAGATGCTTTTCAAAGCAGTGTTTATAGCTTTTTATTGTTGGGATTTTGTGGGAACCTGAAACTCCACCATGACTTTAAGGACACTTTTTATAATATTAAATCGGAATATAAATTATGAATTTAAAGATTTATTCCTAAGACCCAAAGAAAATAAAAAGAAAAAACGCAAAATTGGATTTTCATTACAACTCTTTTGATTACCACTGTTCTGATTCATACAAAAAAAATGGACAATTTCGCATTAGTTGAAGGTTAAAGATAAAAAGACATTGTTTGAATATTTGCAATTGTTAGAGAATTTTGGGAACATGAAAAATATCGCTTTACCGCATTCGATTATTAACTGCAAATGAACTATAATACCTTGAAAAGTTGCCATTACTTTTGCGTTGCAAGAAAACGTGAATACAACAGCGAGACAAATTTTTCATTTCGTGGAGAATTTAAAACTATTTATGCTGGTTTATATCGATACTTGGGTTGTTGATAGTTAATAGTCGTAGCTTTTTACAAGAAGTAAGCTGTGAATTAAGTGTGAACTCTCCTTAATCGAATCATTTAAGTGGAAAAGGAATGGAGTGAGCTTTGGGGCGCTTCCTTGTTGCGTTAACGGATTTCCCCTCCCCCGCCCCATCCTTCTTTTCCCTTTCTCCCTACCCCCATCATCCAGGGCTGCAGTGGGGTTTTACGATGGCTTTATCATTGGAATAACAAATGTCAACCATGCCATCTGTCGCGAGGCGAGTGACATTGTCGCTTTGTTGCCTTCGCTTGAGGGAGATTGTGTCACCATCTTTACGCCTAGGAAGAGGAAGTGTGGAGTCAAAGGTCAAAGGACAAAATGAACGAGAAAAGGTTGTTTCTCTAACTCCCTGCAAATCCCAATGCCACCTAAAGAAAGTGATGACAAACGTTGGCAGAGTGGGGCGAACTATACAGGAGGAGGGGTAAGCTCGAGTAGGGCGTTTCTTGTAAAGGCTTTTGTCTTTTTTTTATGTCCCCTCCCCTTACCATATCCTGTCTTGTCCTTTCTTCACCTCCCAACTCTGTATTATTCTTTCACTGAAGTTTTCGTTTACTCATTGCCATGTGAAACAAGATTGTTTGTCTGTCAAGTGTTGTTTCGAAAAGCCCGAGATGGTGACATTTTCTCGACCCCGGCGGGGATCACTTGTTAGGAGAACTCGTGCGCACTTAACTGAGAAAAGTCGGCTCGGCTTCGAAACAAATAAACTTCACTTTTTTATCCCGAGGTGTGCCTTGTTGCCTTCTGTTTATTTTCTCCTACAGTGTTTGTTTTTTTTTTATGTATTTTTTATAGGTTTTTGTTTTTAGAAATTTTTAAGCGCACGTTTTCATGAAAGGCTAGTCTTATGCGAAGAACATCGTTATTAAGGGAGGAAATGCGAATAAAATATTAAGTGTACAATGATTAAATTTTTTTATTAGAAATTTGTTAAATTTAGTCAGAATCTTTGTGGGAAAAAAAATCATTTTCAATTAAAGCAATTTAAAATAATTCTACTGCATATCTAGAAACTATAACGGTTTATGCTTAAGTAATGGGTCTTCACAAGCATAAACTTGGATCATGTGGTAGACTGTAACGGAATACGACTGTTAAAACAAATCGTTAAACGATTGTTGATAGCCCTGTTAACATTGGTAAGCGTCGTCAGCTCAAATCTCGCATTCATTTTCTGAACGCAGCCAATGATTAAACTATGATGGGAAGAAAGAGCTGCTTGTCCACGATACTAAAGTGTTTTAATGTGACACATTGGTATTTCAGTTACCCTGTGATCATTACACCGAAAGATTATAAACACTTTTTATTGTGGACAAGAGACGTTTTTTTTCTTTCTATCATGTTATTTGTCCACAGTTTATGGTTAGTTTCTATGATTAAACTGATTCACCCAATTGAATTCCATGAATCTGTAAAAATATAACTGTAAATGTTCAAATCTCCACCAGGACAGTTTTATTTCATTAACGAAGAACATAACCCGACTCCTTATTAATGGAATTCCCACATAGAGATTAAATATTTGTCAAGTTTTTACCTGGCAACTAACGATAAGTCGAGCGTTACTTTAAGCCTTACACTCCCTGGACTAAAATTGTACGTTTGTATATTCCCAATGAAAATGTAGTTCATCTTGAAGTAAAAATTTAATAGAAAATTGATTTTAAACTTGAAGAAACGTTTACAACTTCTTGAATCTATGACATAATCTATGACGTATAGGATAACCTAGAAAGGATTTACAACTTCGTTCGCGTATAAAAATTTATTACAACGATGTATATGATTTTTTGATAGGTCATTATGTAGCAAAACACATCACAATTTAACTCAAACTGTAACTGCCATTCCTGGTATGGCAGTCATCCCAACTGCAGTTTATTGGATTGGTTGAGCAGGATAGTAGCTTAGCATCTCGGTCCCCAGCTGGGGTTTCGTTGAAAATCTGGTTTCTTTCACCCTTTCTATCCGGCGATCTTGCTGAGCTGAAAAAATGAATCACCGCTACAGTTGCACAAATGTGCTACCAGGCGTTTGGGAAGAATTTGACTTTTGGAAGATTGTCTCTCGTCTCACTAATGGAAGCCCCATCGAAAAGAAATGACTATGAGGACTTGATGTATTTAGCTACATAATGATCCATTAATTAATTCTATACCTCGTCGGAATAAATTTCTACACAATAAGAAAGCTGTAAAACCTCTTTTTTGGAACGCGCGATATTTCTTAACATGTTTCTTAATCCAAATGGGTGGATTTACAGTTTTGTGCACACTTTTGGCAAATGTTCTTGATTTTCACCGAAAGTCAGCCAAATAGTTCTTAAGGAACTGGTTAACTAGAAATAGACAGTCGATTTGACTGGTGAAAATTTCAGAAACATCTAGAAGCAAAATATTGCTCGATTTGTTTATACATTGATTATTTTTATGAATCTGGTATTGCGTTAAACTATAGCGTTGGCAGAAATCAAAATTAAAAAAAAAAAAACTTAAATTTTTCAATATTAATTTATTTCTGTATTTAATTTTGTAATGAAATCAAGAAAAACTGAGAACGTTATAATATTTCTCTAGCAAATAATAAAACGAGATATTAACGATTAATATTACTCTGCGCTATGTATAAAAATTAAAAATTTTAGAAAGTATTTAACTATTATGGAACGAGCTTAACTTTAAGCTAGTTGTTTAGCCTGTGGTTGTTAAATGTTGAACTTTTTCTCCCCTCCCCCTCCCCTTTCCAACCTTTAACCCTTTCCTTCTGCTTGTTTGCTGCTTCTTTGATTCATAGCCATGGCCTTATCGGCTTGGAATGTCTAAATGAGTGTGTTCAGCTCCGGGCATCATTTGGCTCGCCTAATTGCCAGAGCCTTTAAATTATGGACCTAAAACCTAGGGAGATTTAAAGTAGCCTTAAAGGTGGTAATTAATTACTCTTACCCTATTGCGAACGTGCCCAGAGACGCCTTAGACTCGGGCATTCCTTTTTTTTTCCTTCTCCCAAGCTTATCCATCGTGTCAGGAAAACATCGACGAAATTTGGGACGAAGAAAAAAAATTGATTGTTTCTGCTAACTAGCTTGAAGACATTATCAAGAGATGGCGTAGATATACTTGGCTACCATTGTATTAAATTTCTTCAGGCTTATCTCCATTCGGTTTGAAATATAAATACATTCCCGGGATAAAATTTCACTATATTTCCTTGGGTAGGATTTATTATAGTTTTTCTGAGATGACCTGGGTAGAATTTTGGTATGGTCTCTTTGGGATTCTCCAGGGTGAGGTTGCGTTATAACATTTTTAGTATGCCCGTGTGTAAAGTTTCAAAATTAACAAGGCGAGGTAGTTTGCCTTAGGGTAAAGTCAGTATATCCCCTTTGTGCTCTAACGTAGCCTATAACATTGGCCGATAAAATTTTACTTCCACTGATCTGAAAGGACACATCCTGTGGTGTCTTTTGTGTTGACTTTAAATCCCTTTGCCAAATTTATGTGGAGGGCAAGGTTTTGAGTAATGTGCGATATAGATTTCTTTTAAAATTATTTTCCTGTAACATATATAATATCATACAGATATAATGAACTACCTTAAATTGTAATTTCATTGAATCTTTTGTAGTATGGGTTTCATTTTCTTTGGCGGCGTGCTTCCATCGTTGATATATCCTAGTAAAAGCGTTCACTGTTAACCTCACATGACCAAGTATTTGTGGACAAAATTTTAAATAAAGATGTTGCATTACTTATTGAACGATCCTCGTATTTTGGCTCTGCAGATGATCGTGTTAACCATTCCATTAAAAGTATTCTATATTGCTTAACTGTGGCTCCGTTTTTATGAAAGCTTTTTCATGCCTGATTTTCCAGAAGTTCAATAACAATTTCTTAGCAATTCTTGACCTGCTCGTTTCCCAAGACGTTGTCACGACCTTTTGAAACGATCCCCATGTATTAGCCTCGGGCTCATTCCGTTTTAGCTCAAAATGAGCTGCCTTATTTGTATCTAAAAATACTTCTTAGTTTGTTTTTTTTTCCTTCATTTATTCTAGGAAACGTTCTCTTTATGAAAAGCTAACCTCGTTACCATCCACCGCTTTGAATAAATGTTTCTTCAAACCAAGATTGGCATGCACTGGTGAAATGCACTATTTCGGATTCGTAAAAGGCTGACGAACGACATTTTTGCTTCCTAGGTGTTATGTTTTCTCTTTCGTCACTGCTTTCTTTTATGTTTTTTCGTCCCTACTAAAGCATGTACAGTATATAAGCTGAAGTTCAAGAAGTAGCATCTTTGCGAGCAGAAATTTCTTATCACGTGATTCATCCAGCGTCCCAAGGCTTTGTACTGAAACCTTATAAGCTATACAGAGACTGCACTGAAACCATTCCCGATATACGCTGAAGTGTCTATACTAATCTTACCCTGAGGCAGTCTGAAAGGGGCTATACAGGGTAATTCTAAATGGATAACACTATATGTTTAGTAAAAAATGAATATTACAGACCAGAGTGTAGAGTATCAATAAATAAGAAAACCCCTAAATTTTATGTAAGGCTTGATACGGGGCACTTCTAATGCAAAACAGCAATTGTGCCCTACTATGACATGCTGGAGTGGTTTCTAATACCGCATTTAGATGAAAACTTGTGGGACTACTTGTTCCAAAAAAGATGGTGCACAACCTGAATATCACGACGTAGTCCGGCGTTACCTGAATGAACATCCACCTCACTACTGGATCTGCTGATATTAACAACGATGTGGCATTTTCCAATTTGGCCACCCAGGTCATATGACCTTGCTTCCTGTAATTTTTTTCTGGTGGGATGTAAAGGACGCTGTTTACGAAGGGCAGTCAAAAAGTTCACAGAATTTCTCAACAGACACTAAACGCGCGTTAAGATAGTGATCCCCCTTTTGTGGAAGGGAAAACAGCATCTCTGCTCGCAGGCGCAATAAGATTTGATTGGCATCTGTGTGCCGTTTCGTTACTGCTCCGTTTGAAGTAGAAGTGAGTATTGGTCGTTCGTCGCAATGTCGCAGTTCGAAGTAATCGAAGAATGACCATAACGGAGCTGGAGCAAGAAGTTAGTGTCTCTCACGGATCTATTCATGCCATTTTGTCCGATGCTTTGAAACTCGAAATTTTGTTCTGAGGAAGCTGACCACGGATCAGAAGGAATTTCGCATGATGTTCGCTGGCTATCTGTTCGACAAAAGCGCGCAGAATCTGACGTTTCTCACTTGTCACTGGTGATGAGTCATGGATGTTCCCCTACGACCCGGAGGGAAGCGTTTCGCAACCATGGAGAACATCGACGGCCGTGCTCCAGAAGATTCCACAATAAGTCTTCCACCGATGCTTCCGAGAATGGCAGATTCGATGGAGCAAGTGAGTGTACTCGCAAGGGGACTTTTTCACTGACCGTCGTATTTCCTACATATTCCATAAATATCTGCCCCAGTTACGAAGCGATATGGACATGCCAGTCCTTGTATGGCAAATTCAGACTATTATCTGGACATCATCTGTTTATCAGGCTCTCTAACATTGAATACTTGTGATTCATTGTTACGTAGTTTGAGAGTTTTCCTATTCATTGATATCTTACTCGTTGTTCTATAATAAAGATTTCATGGCAATAAACACGTAGTTTCATCCATTTAGTATTGCAAACATACACCGAGGGCGCTATACAACAACCTTTCCCCGAACTCGAGGTACTATTCTGCAACCTTTCTAATCTTCATCCGAAGGATCTATACTGTAACCTTCCCTGAAGCAACATGAAAAGACTGGACGGAAACTTTACACTTAACCTTCCCGGATCTCGACATACGCACTTGTATTTGTAAGATGCCAATTAATTTTTTCTTATTGTTAAATTTTTTTTTCATTAAATTTTTCTTTGAGTTTAAATACTTGTATATAATTTAGGATTATTGTATTTTTGTATAACACTAGCTAAATTCGTTCGAACGAGATTCACACATATACATCCATAAATAAAACCCCATAACGTTAATTGTTTGGTGGATCTGCTGCATTTGTTTCTATGTAATATACTCATATAGACGATGGCCGAAATTTGAGAGAGTATAAATTGTCTGTTTCCCAAACTTTCGATACATGAACCCAGGCTGGAGTAGTTCCTGACTATTACCTAAGGTTGTTTGCTGAAAAGCAGCTTTCCATAAGGATTATTTTTGTAATTAATTTTGATTTCCTAACCTAACCTAATTGATTTCCAGTAATTAATTTTCTCCCTTGCTTCTCAGTGTCCAAGATTCTGATTTTGACCTTTGCAACTGATTTAGCCCTTGACATAGCAGATTTCTACAACCATAATTTTACAGGAGGGTTAGATTCGTTATTATCATTTGAAGATTAGGTTTCTTAACCAAGTTCATGTCTAATTTCTATTGTTTTGTTTCCGCTGGAGCATTTTTATTAAGATTGCCCAAACTGACCTACCTGCTTCCTATTTACAGTATAATGTGACAAATATTCTCAATTCGGTTATAAAACATAAACAGTTCAGAAGTTTTAAATAAAATAATAATAATAAAAGCAAATTACTTTCTGGAAGAAATATAATAATTATCAATCCCGCTAACAATAAAGCATCTCAAACCCACCCATTGGCGTATCCTTTCAATTAACAATTTTTAAATGAAAGTAAAAAAACAAAACAAAAATAAATTTATGTAAGAAGTTTGCTTGTTTATAGGCACGCTCATTGTATCCATTCTCACAATGGTCAGAGATCTAATAAATTTAATAAATACTAGGCACAGTTAAAGATAGTTTTATGTAGTATTGTTGTATGAAGGAAAGATAGTAACGAAACTTGGTTCTTAAGCATGAATTTGGTTACGACTTTATATTTTTTTTTCTTCGACCTGTACAATCACATTATTCTTAATTGTATACTTGGTCACCTTCAAAAGTTACCGTCTCAAGGTGATATAGGGGCAAATGATCATTGTCTATTGCAAGATAACTTATGTTTTCATTTTTACGACATATTTTGTATAGAATACGAGTTAGTTACATTAACAACACGAAACTCGAGCATCGTCACTGCAATGATTCAAAATGATTAGGACGTTCTTCTGGAAACTTGTGAGTATCTTCTTTGAAGAACTTTTACTATAGGAAGACTTATGGGAGAATTTTTATCTTTGTGGGCTAATGCCTTAACACTTGGCCTTCATGCCTTATATAGAATTGATTACTTTCGATTTTTTACGGCCATTCTTATTTCCCTATGAACATTGCGAGATATTCCTTATTCTTCACGGTTCCTTACCTCCGCTACCT
>JAHWFO010001925.1:1008568-1018845 GCA_023313115.1 Rhysida immarginata
GGGGGGGGGGTGCTTTATCAGCTGGCGACAAAGCGGATATATAGTAATGGCGCTTTGGCTGGCGATGTTGTTCTGCCATAATTCTGCCAACCACAGTAATGGCGCTTACACTAACAATAGAGATTAGTTCTACTCTTCGCCGCCTTCAAATTGCCCCAAAGATGGCGGCCACATAAGCGATCTACTCATTTCATATCGTTGTTATTGATGATGTCATAGATGTATTTCCACTTTTCATTTAACAACAAAAATTGAGTGAGTTCGAGCGAAGACGAATAACTGCATTAAAAGGATTGGGCAAACGAAATCGTGAGATTGCTAAGCAATTAGAAAGAAGCCATAATGTCATCAATAATCTTTTGAAAGCTCTGGGAAGTTATGGTGTGAGAAAGTATTGGAATTTCCATACTTGGTCAACGTGCGATTCTTCGAGCTGCGTCGAACTCTCACTTGACTTCTAGGCAAATTCCATCAACTGCTGGCAAGGATTGATCAACGGTTTCTCCGAGTAGCTCCAAATCTTTGCAGAAAGAAAATTAAGCACAAACTAAGAACGACTAGCGTTTGCAAAAGAGCACGTATCCAATGTGAAAACATTTTCTTTAGGGATGGAAAGAAATTAAACTTACATGGCCCAGATAGCATAGCTTATTATTTCTTGAACTAACATTAGGATCTAAAGATATTGTGTAAGAGGCAAATGGGTGGTCAAAATATGTAATGATTTGGGTTAGTATTGAGTACAGTCAACAGCTCAGATTGAGACCCTGAAACGGCGAGTTCATTGATGAAAATGGTTGGGGAGGGGGAAAGAGGAATCGTTTCTTCGTGACTCACTTCACAATCGAAAAAACGTTCAACGTCCCTTCCTACCCTGCTCACCTATTTTCATCAATAGAATGGCCGCTTCATGGGTCTTAATCTCTGTGGTATTCATCCTTGGTCGCCAGAATGCAGAAGGTTATATTAATATTCAGCGGAACAGTTTTTCTCAAAGTGAAAGACATTTGGCTGGAACAAAGTGGAAATTTCACCAAGATAATGCTTCAATTCATACACCTTACATAGTTCTCGATTACTTTAAACCGAAAAAAATTAAATATTTTCGGTCCCCTGCTCTGTCCCCAGACTTTAATCCGATACAGGATGTACGGGGAATGTTGGCACGCGAGGTCTATAAAGCAATTCTCATACAAGCAGGATTTGATTGTTGCAATCAATAATGTATATGATAACACTCCCCACAGAGATATACAAAAGCTCTGTAATTCAATGGCACATCGAATATGTACAGCATTGTGTGCCAATGGATTTTACACCAAATATTACGTCATATTAATAATTCAAACTCTTAGCTGACTCAAGGGTCTATTATTTTGTCGCATGCACTTAGTAAACTTTAAATAAAATAATTTATATAATAAACTTAGATTTTATTTGTAGCAAAATATAATAAAACTCGTACTTTCGCATCCTCCCTTTCCTTGCAATTCTTTTGATCTGTGGAAAGCCATTCCAAGTGATATTCAAAACAAGATAAAGTAAAAGTTGAATACTGAAGTTATGCTCCAACATTTGGTAATTATATTATAAAAAAAACGAATGAAAAAATTCCGTGACTTGGATTCGAACAGGGACCACCGAGTATCTACTCGTCGCCTTTACCAAGTGGTTTCACTCCGGACTTGATACAACAAGGCTTAATCTTGGTTCGAATCCAGATCGCGGAATTTCCCCTTTCGTTTTTTATCTTAGTTTAATTGAAACCCAAGATTTTTAAATGAATTTTCTTCTTTACATCTCCCTTGGACGCCAATTACTTAATGATATAATAGTTCTTCACTGGAAAATATTCCATGTTAAAAGTATAACTTATCTGGCTTCATTTCACACTTCATTTAGATTTATATGCAGATAGCTGTTCATCTAGAACCAATCGTCAAAAATTAAGAATAAATCGCCAGATAAAACTCTTTTTAAAGAATTTTTTTAAATTACAGAATTAGCGAAATTCATTTTTCATAACTTAAAATGGGTTCTGAAAAAGTTATTAATTTATTTTTTGAAATTGCAAAACATTACTGGACGCTAATGTTCGACGAATAAATTGCTTTTTCATGTAATCTCAAAAATGCAGCAAAACTCAATATTGATGATGGAATTTCGCGAAAAACCAGAAGAGCGTTAAAAATATCAAAGCTGAAATCGAATTCCAATCTGTTATTGGGCAACAGTCCTTTTTTTTATTTTATTTTTATTTTTTTAGACGTACAGTAACATTACTGTTAAAACTCGGTTGACTTTGATAGAGGGATTTTTTTACGGATAAGAGTATTCTTTGCCATTGGAGCTGGTTTTAAACAAAGGGAAATCATTTTCATTGATGTATAATCAATAGTCTTCTATTGAAATCCTGTTAGAAAGTGGAAGGAATTCTCAAGAGCTTATTAAATGATACCGGATTTTCTGAATTGGCATCTCTAGATATCAACGGGATAAAATTACACTGATCGGTAATGGAATAGCTGTGCACAAATGAGACGACAAATTTATATGCATGGTGACCAGAGACGGAGATACTGAATTCAATTAAATGAAACTTGATGAGGTTCAACCAAGTTCAATATAGCATAAGGCGTGTTTTCTGCTCAGAAAGAGCAACGTACAAATAGTGATTAAAATTATAAAATAACCAGGACTAAAACCCGTTTTATGAACAGGAAAATAATAACTAACAGTTGAAATTACTTATTCATTCAGTACTAATTTTATCTTCATTTTCAAATCAGTATCTCAGGATATCAATTTGTCCGTATTTGTATCTTCGATTCTATTTGCTTATCCACTTATTCCCATCAAGTTGCTAGATATCTTGGAAATCGAAAGCGCAACTGATCTTAAAATGGTCGAATCTATTCAGTCTGCCTTTATAATACAATATCGTTGTGAGCCTCGGCGTTGATTAACAAACATTTCCAGCCTATCTTGCAGTTGTGCTTATAAATTGGGGGTTCCCGTTTGAAATTTCAAAGTTGCCCCCCACCCCAACCCCTGAGAGGGGTGCAGGGGCTAACTTTGGCACTATTAAATAGCATTCAAAATATTTGATACGTATTTTTTCTTTTTTTGGCAGGAGGTGTATTTTTCGAGATATTAGACCCTTTCGGGACTTTTTATTCACCCGTTATATCACCGTGAAAGTGGATAGTGCAATAAAGGCGTACGACGACAAAGCAAATGTATAGCATTACTAAAATAATCAGTGGTAGTGGAAACTATTGTTCGACTGAAAGATAAAATCCTCTTTCACTAATGTATACCTTCTCTAGTGTTTGTCAACCTTCACCAAACGGAATCTGGGAAAGTAGATGTGAAATAAAATGGCCCCGTCTAGCCTTCTCTTCGCAGTGGGTTGAACTGATAGTATAATCCTGATTATTCTATGGAGATATGACTGTCTATGGTGTGTAACTTTATATCCAATGGCATTGATCACCAGATACCTTTAGGCTTAGGTGCATATGTCACGAAGTAGAGCTACTTGTAGAAAAGATGGCATCACATTATATTTGGCTGCATGCCTGGAATTCTGATCAACGCTTGAAGAGGATACATCTAGATTTCTTGCGTAGATAAGTCGATTCTCGCTTTCATAAATATTTCTGTTGTTTCTTTCAACTCGAATTAATTACACTATAAGGATTTTGAATATAAAACACTCAAATAGAGTCCCAATAGGAAAATTAAAATTTTTAACATGATTAAACGTTAATTTCTTGAAGAGTTTCTTCGTTATCAGTTAATTAAAAGATCATGGTCGTAGAAGAATAAAATTTAGTTAATCCGGTTTCAACGCTAATTGTCAATAATCACTTGATTATCTATGTTTCATTGATGACGAGGCAAAAATGTCCTTTTCTACACTGTCTTCTGGACGATATCTTGCTTCTGATCTCCATGAAAGTGAATGACGAACCGAATGGGCAACATCCTTCAAGTGGCGGTTCGCCGTGTCATCTCCGTGGTCATCAATAACGATGTCTCGCTCAGTAGGAAGGTGAGAGATGCCACTTTGAAATCCTGTCGCTGATCCCATCATGACGGTAACGACGAGAGAGAGAGTCGGTCCAAGGGCAGATAATAATCAAAATAATTACGTCTGGTGCATTAAATAAAAGGCTACGCTCAGATTTAACACAGTTTAGCTGCGCAACTAAGGCAAAGCGCATGAAAAGGATACGATATGCAAAATATTCTTTAATAAATGCAAAACCTTTTGTCAACTGAATGAATTGTATTATTTTCCGTATTTAAAAAAAGCAAACAAAAACGTAAATGATACTAAATTCAATTGATTCGAGTTCATAATTGGGCATTTTATTTCATTTTATTTCATTTATATTACACCTGCATCAGGATAAAACTACAAAAGATGCAGTCACATTATTCATTCCTTGTAACATTTGTGTTTAACCACTAGTAATTGGCCAGCAGGACTACCACTTAATATGGTAGCGCTTTTCCATATTAGAAATATCGCTTTTTTCAATGCTCACGTGACTTCACTAGGTGGAGCCAAAATAGGAAGAAATTTTTCAGATATATAAGTATCTCATGGATAAGAAAATGTATATGGGTCGACAAATTCAAAATAATTCCGAGTTTTGACATTTTGAGGAAAAACATTCAGAAACATTTATGAAAATGCTGAAAGATTTTTCTTGGCCATCCCAAGAAATTTTATTGAGTTTTTGAATTTGAGAGACGAAAAAAGTGTTTTGGTTTAGGTTTACATTGAAAGCAGTTGAAAGGTTCCTCTTTTGGATCCAGAATATCTTGATGATCCAGAGTCTTTAAAATGCCTTACACATTAACGAAAAATTTCCTTTCAGAAGGAAAATGAGTTATTTATTACTTATACACAACTGCTGCAAATTCGTAAGAAATGTCAGCACCAGATGTTAACATTTTTAGGTCCCCTTGCATGCCTTCCAAACATTTTCTTGCGATTTAGGTCAGAAGTCTGATTGGCCAGTTCAAGCTCTGAATATCCTCCTTATTGCCGTTCCAGGAGCAGAGGACAGCACCTGAGAGATTAGCTTCGTTGTCGACTCTCTATTGCGACAATGGCGGTTATTCATTTAGAGCCGAATAACTGTCTTCTTACGCGCGTTCTTCACATCTTGATTGGCCTGCTTCCATTTTTGCTCTCCACCTTGAAAAAACTTCTAAACTAGCGGTTCTCAACCGATAGTACGCGTACAACCGGCGGTCTTGAACAGAGAAACCCCAAAAGGGTCGTTTGGTCTGTTTTTTTTTTTTTTTTATTGTTTTGTGGGGGTTCAAAACTTTTTTTTTTTTTTTTTATTTTTTTTTTTTTTTTTTTAGCAGCACGCGGCTGTGAAAAGGTTGAGAACCGCGGATCTAAACGATGAAGGGAAGCCATTGTTTCACTGAAACTTTACTTTTTGATCTCCGTTGAAAGCAAGCATTTAAATGGTTGCTTCATCCATCTTTATGTAAGCGATGTTTTTAAGATGTTTCGATAAGAGGTAGAACAACTTTGATTGAACATTTAATTGCCTTTATCCATTTCTCTCTTCCCTCAAAACCATTAGATTCAGTTTTATACAATCTTTAAGAATATTTTATGGTAAGCAGTCTGATTATGGACACTACAGTGTACTGTATGCCAATAGGAAATTTTGGAGCAGGAAATTTAAAGTTATATGGATTTGGCCTTATATGAAAGATATACAAATTATTTCCTGGTTGTCAATCTTTGTGTATTGGATGCCATAGGAATGGTCTCTGGGTTTAACTACAGTATCGCAACAGCAAATAGTGCACTCCTATCGTACATGTATTGCTAATTTATCCTGATCGTGTATATTTCAGATGAAATAGGTCTTTGTGCTCTTCAGTTTTATCACATTTTCGTAGAAAAATGCTTATGTAATCGGTTTGTCCACCTGTGTCCGTCCGTCCGTCCGTCTGTAGACACAATTCCACCATTGCATTGCGTTGCAATAGAGAGAGAGCGTGTATTGAATTACTGGAAGAGACTGATTATCCTTGCGTTGGGGAAAAAGCGTGATAAGCACATCGGTTCGGCTCTGCGCGTGCTCTAAACGTTAATGAGATGGTGCGCGTGCAGGACGCACGTGATTGATGATTATTGAAAGGGGAGATCGATCTCTATATCAAAAGAATTGTAGGGAGCTTATTATTTATTCGTAGGGAGCTTATTATTTATTATGATAACTTGAAAACGAATTAATTATTTCACACTGTTTTCACCAATCCATTAATATGGGACAGGGCACGAACAATTCGAACGCGAGATAGCCGGAATAGGTAGGTGCTCTAATGGTTTGTGTTCTAATGTTACCATAATGATACCCCTTAAAAATTTCCTATAACCAGCTATGGCATGTAACACATCAAACAATTTGTAACAACGTGTCATGAGTGAATATAACAAGTAATTAATGTTTAGTATCACGTGTCCTAATGGTACCGTGGGAACTTTCAATGCTAAGATATGACATGTAATATATCAAATAACTCGTAACAACGTGGCATGAGTGAATATAACGAGTAATTAATGATAGTGGGAGTTGGTTTAGTAGCACGTGTCCTAATGGTACCATATGGAACTTTCAATGTTAAGATATGGTGTATAATATATCAACCAACTCTTCAGACCTATCATAGCTTATTGGTATCAAGAGCATATTGCTGTTATGCTTAATAGTATCTAAAACTAATTACTCTGAGACATATTGCTAATTGGTAGTAGTTAATCGCTTGCTTCAATGGTAGATGATAATCGTAGAAACATTTAGTAATTGTATATGAAAAATTAATAGATGCCTACACATAACGCTTTAGCAATTGAGGGAATGCCTACAAATTAAAGAACTTATTTGTTCAAATATGTAAAGAATAACTTCACTCTGCATTTAACTTTTCAGTTTTTCAAGTTTATTCGTTTAAATTCTCTCTATACATTAGCTTACTTAAATAGTAATTTGTAATTTAGTTTTCATATTTATATATTTTCTCTAAAGTTTTAAAATGTAAGTTAATTCTATGTATCTATGCATGATGCTATAACACAAAAATGTGCTCCCTTTATATGCTTTGGCGGTAAAATCATTGTTATTTTGATACCGTGTTGAACATTGAAGAATCTTGAAAAGAGTAGTGGTTTTTAAACCTCGAAACTACTGGAAACAAAAGATAAATACGAATCATTAAAAATTTCTCTTGTGGAATAGTAATTTCTATTTTCAATATTATTTTCTGTCTTATTAGCCTATTTATTTATTTTATTTATTTATTTCTTGGTAATTCTTGTATACATTTGGTAATATATTAATAATGCTTGTATAAGTACAATGAAATCTGTTAATTTTAATCGTATTTATCAGATTATGATTTAAGTAATTTAAAATAAATTTACAAAGTTGATACAAAGTTTGTCAAAATGAAAATAGTGTGACAAGGGCCAAGAAAGAAAATTATCCAAGAGCCGAAGCTCATATTGGATATGTTATAAATAAAGAAATAAGGGAATCAGGAAAATAAAAAATAAACACATAAAAATAAGGAAAATATAATTTATTAATCTATAATCTTACAAAATTTACAATTTTTAATATAAAATATTTAGACTGGAAAAGAAAAAAAAGTGTTCAATATTAGTTACTGAAAAAATCCATTTCTTGAGTTCAGTACGCCAATTTCTAATCAAAGGTTTACATTTGATATATGTAGGAATGAGATTGTATATTCTGGCCTATTTTGTAATTTACTGGTGTAATTGAATAAACTGTGATAATATGATAATGATCGGCATAAAATTTATTGAATTATTCATCGTTCGGGGTGATCAATAA
The DNA here is from genome assembly GCA_023313115.1 of Rhysida immarginata. Taxonomy (NCBI): domain Eukaryota; kingdom Metazoa; phylum Arthropoda; class Chilopoda; order Scolopendromorpha; family Scolopendridae; genus Rhysida; species Rhysida immarginata. The sequence goes on from JAHWFO010001925.1 coordinate 1,016,473, forward strand.
AAGGATGAAAAAATACAGTTCTTTAAAAACTAATTTACTATAATAGAGATTGAAAACTTTTAACATTGAATGGAAATAATCGAATGGTTTTTCGTAATACTTTTCAATTATGAAGAAGAATTAAATTAAGATTTGTTTTTATCGTTTTCCAATTTACAATTGTCTTATCTATTATGTTGTTAGTATTTATTCTTTCTAACTGAAACTAAATTTCATCTTCATTTCAGGTATTTTTTTTTAATAAAGAGACTTGCGTTTCTGCCATTGTAATTACATTTTTACTCGTAAGAGAATTTAAATTACTTTTTGTTGAAAAACATTTTTTTCTTAATTCGTTGTTTTGTGATTGGATTTAATTGCCTTCAACTCGCTGATTAAATTATAGCAGATATTTTTTTCCTTAGCGGGAAAATACACTTTTTTTTTCTTGTTTCTCCTTGATTAACAGAAATCAAGTTGATAATTGAATTAAAGGATTTAGGAGAATTCGTTAAATACGGTTTTAATGAACATTCTACAAATTAGATTATTCCTTAATAAAATACTTAAAAGAGAGTTTCGATAGCGATATGAACATGGTATTTATTATTCTACTTAGTCTCCAATTACGGAAATAAATTAAGACGTTTGAAATTTTTTTTTATATAAAGAAAATTGAGCACAACGTGAATAAAGTTTTTTGCACGAGGTCGGCTGAATATTTTAGTTGCTTTCATGGGAATTACATTCTCTAATTTGGTTTACGGTTGCGCTTTTAGAAAATGGACGGAAATGAATTTAGAAAAATGAAATCCTGGAAGTTATCAATTATACGTACTTGAAAAGCTTGAAAAAATTCTGGTAACTGAATGATGAAGATCAAACGGAATTTCAGATTGGGTTGTTCCTGGTAATTCCCGACATAAATAAATCAGAATGAGAATTAATGTTTTCAACATTCTTTAAGTTAAAGTTTTTAAACAAAACTGTGTTCTTTTTTTGTATACAAGACGTCGCAAAAAAGTATAGCCACACTTTTAATGATTATAAAATCTGTATTTATTAGCATAGTTTCCGTTCACAATAAACTATATGCATGTATTTTTTATACTCTGTTTACCCTCATTTTTTATAATCAAGATTTTTCAAAACTGGTACAACAATTCGAATTCTTATTATGGATATCGTCTTAAAGATCTTTCATAAATATTGAGGACTTTCTTTGCAATGTTCAAATAATTATCATTTTTATATTGAAAAGTGTGGTTTTTAGGAAAATGAACCAATATAGTGATATGGTGAAACTATTTATTGTCCTAACGCATTGACCATCATCAGAGGCAAGAAAGGAGAACTGAGCTTGTATAGCAACAGGAATATGGATTCCACCAATCAGATGGAACACATTCGATTGGTGAGTTTTACAAAGAAATAGAAAGACGGACTATGGAGAGCGATGCTGAGGTCATTAGCTCCAATTCTTCTTCCGAAATGGATGAAAGACTTTATTTCATTTCTTTCAATCGGAACTTGGTTGTTTATTAAATTTTCGTATCCAATCTAATCTCCATATCTTCATGAAGCTTTGTTTTGAATATTAAAAATGGAAAATTGATTAAAAAAAAAAAAAAAAAAAAAAATCACGAAATTTGGTACTTGCGGATAATGCAGGAAATTTACTTATATTAATATAGGAACCCCCCCCCCCGCATTAAGTGAATGCTTGTTACAAGAAGTGTAGTTGTACCCTATAAAGTTCTGAACATCAAACTCGAATGGCATATCATTAACTCATCACTTTTTATTTAGACTAGACAATAAGCCATACAAATAATGGGAAGAAAGATGATTGAAGCATGATCCAGAATAAAGCTGCTCATTATGAATGAATATTCTGCGATGCTCTTTCTAAGTGCACGCAGAAATGCTTGAAAATGCGCGTCAAGTTTGCTGGTACACAGTAAGATGAGAGAGATGTATTTACTGTCTTAGCATTCGATTTGAATGAAAAAAAGCTCTTTTTATTATACCCATCTATTTGTAAGAATCGCTTGCTTATTAAACAATCTCAACTGCGTTGTAAGATCCGAGCTGCTCTCAACTAAAGCAAAATATTGCTTTGGCAACAATTACAAAGAAGATAAAAATGATAATTTTGAATATCCCTACTGTAGATTTTCTCCAAGCTAGGACAAGCTGAAAATTCATTTGAAACAGAAACAATTTGGAAGACTCAACAAGCATCTTACACTGGGTACTTCTACATATAAGACTGGGCAACTGATTATTAAACCGTCCGTTCCCCTTCCCACTCCAGCAAGCATCAAAAGACCCCGATTCTCCGTTGGCCAAGATAATAAGAAACTTAATTTTTCTACGTTACTGCCTTTAGGG
>JAHWFO010001925.1:1018945-1032610 GCA_023313115.1 Rhysida immarginata
ACGTGGTTTTTTGAGAAGGGATCAAGGGATGTTAACAAGCAGGTCGTTTCGTCACACTTCACTTGGTCATAGCCACTTTTGATCACATTCATGTTGTCGCATTCAAATTGCCACATTCACTTCGTCCCCGGAACGTTTTGTCACTCGGGAGAATCGACGCATTCAACTCTCCCCGGAATCATTTTGCCACTTAGGATGCTGTGTTTCAGAGGATTTTTATACAGGATGTGGTAGCTCAAAGAAGCAAATTAAATAGTATATGTTCCTTGCAAACTGGAATGATATCAGCAATACTATACTTCACATAAAAGGCATGTCAAACGGAGAAAAACTCACTACAGACTCACTTGTCAGTATTGCCAGTGTTTTTCAGATCTTTGTACTTAGGAAAAATGAACAAACTTTGACTGTGACTAAATTTTTATTAGGGCCGCAGGAGTGCTTGCAAAGGGCCACATGTTTGACATGCCTGCTTTAGACACTTTGTTATTAATTCTAGTTATGTCCACTGCCATACCACAGACGGGTTTCTGCTCTTCGTCTTATTTCTGTGGTGGTGATCGTATGTTTCTAGGGCTTCTCATGATGTCCGTCCATGAAAATTGACCAGAACACATTTTATGGACTGATGAAGCTCATTTAGCCTCAACGGTGCAGTCAACACGCAAAACCGTATATCTTCCAATAGTAGCCCCCAGCGTCTATTTTTTCAACTGAATCACTAACCGGCCGTTCATTAGAAACCGGCGTTTATTAGAGACCAGCGTTTATTTTAAACGCCACATCATATGACCGCTTTGGAGGCATGTCTTTTTTTTAAACAGAATATGATAGTGTGCATTAAACAGTCCTTACGAACAGGATGCCTTTAGAACAAAGGGCTGAATAGCAGAATGTATATGATATCGAAACTCAAAGCACTGCGCTGGGAATCCCCTCAAGCCCGTGTATACGAGAATCCCGAAAGCGGCTCACGTGAATAGCCGCGTGTAGGAGAATCCCCGGCGTTTATTAGAGACCGGCGACAATTGGAGACTAGGCGTCTATTAGAAGATATACGGTAACTGTAGATTATGGAGCTCCAACAATCCGCATGCCTACATTGAGTTTCCTCTACGCTCGCCGAAGGTAACTGTCTGGTGTGGCTTCACTGCAAACTTCATCATTGGACCGATTTTCTTCGAAGAACAGAACGATGGTGTTTTCGTAACGGTGACAATCACAGATGCCCTCTATCTATGGATTTTACTGGATCATGTTATTCTTTACATCAGGCGACGAGGCATATTGGGAAACGTAACATTCCAACATGATGGCACGCCGCCACACACAACCATCCCTGTAAAATATTACTTGCTTTCTGTTTTTACTGAAGACAGATTGATTGGACGAAACGTACTAGCAGTGTGACCTCCTCGATCCCCAGACCTTAATCCCTATGACTATTGGTTATGGTGATTTCTAAAAAGCAGGGTTTATCTTGCCGTACCAACTTTCTGTGACCTGAAAGACTCCCTGAGAATGGAGATAGCTGAAATCTCACAGCCAATGTTGCAACTTGCCGTTTTCAATATCGTTAACCGCTTAAATTTGGTGATAGAAGACAAAGGTAGCCATATACTGCAGGTTATGCAATGAAAAATGCAAATCCATTATTTGCATATTTTATGATTGTTATACCATCATTTCCGCATTATACCATTATGAACGTTGTTCAAATATCATTATAATCAATTCACTAATAAAAGTTATCAGCTCTCAAAGTGAGTAAGTTTTTTTGGGCTACTTGTATATTGTTACATGTTTTGCATTGCAGTATATGGAGTATGTTCTTCTTATGTAATTTGTAAGGAAAATAAATTATTATTTCCTATTAAATATGAGATTTTGATTTGTAGGAAAAACTCCCGTTGTTTTCGGTCACCCATATTCAGTCTCTAAATGCTTTAATGAAGATAGGAAATGCTTCGATGGCACTTCATATCCACAAGGAAATAATTTTATTCCTTAATTAATGTATATATTTTTTGTATTATTTCATCTGTTTCATTATAAAAAATTAATTTAATACAGTCTTACTTACTTACTTTTCAAACCCGCTTATCCGTTAGGGTCGCGGGGGCAGCAGCCCTGTGGAGGATCATCCAGCGATCGCGATCTTCCGTTATCAGGCGCATGTCCTCCCTGGTAATGCCCAGGCGACTCGAACCCAGATTCTCCATGTAGTCTAGCCACCTGGTTCTAGTCCGACCCCTTGGTCTCTTACCCACCAGCTTGGAAAATAACAACTGCCTAGGTAGTCCAGTTTGCGGCATCCGTATCACGTGGCCATACCAGCATGGTTTAATACAGTCATGGTTTCAAATTAAAGTATGAGAAATTAAGATTGTAAGAGCGATGATCTGACGAGCTAGAGCCAGCTAGGTACCGATATAAGTGTGTCGACTGAGTATCGAAATAAATGTGACGTGCTGAATGTGTCTAGTCTACTGAGTGACAAAACAATGATCTTGGGACGAAGTGAATGTGACTAAAAATGACTACGACGAAATGAAGCTTGACGACTAGCTTTTAATACTTGAAAAATGGAGGGGGGGTGAACCAATGACCATATGGTTTTGAGGGGGAGGGGTATTAAAGATTTTCCACATTGTAGCCACAGAGGGGAGAGGGGTAGGAACGCTAATTTTTGGCCACGTGGTTTATGGATGATCCGTTATGATAATGTCGTCAGCCAGGAAAGTGGATGTGTCGAGTCCTTCACGAAGAGTGTGTATCCCAAAGTTCAATCTCGTGTTGGGAGGTAAACAGAGAACGTGGAGGGAGGTGCCATGTCTTCTCAAGGGCAATTCAAGTGAAAACATTCAAATGTATTTTTCTTCCAAACAATTTCTCCTCTGCTCCCTAAAGATCGCGAGATAGGTCATCTTCTCCCAAAAGTTGGCGAGATGTCGATTTTAGTTTACTTTAATTGCCTGAACCGACTCAGATCTCACTCCGAATTGCAGTCTGTTCAACTTGTTTAGGCTAACTTCTTTACCTTTACCTTGTTTAGGCTAACTTCAATACCTTCTTTTGTTTTATATTATAATGAAGTTTGAAAGAAATTAATATAATTTTCTAATTTTCCGAAACCCGTTTGATATAATATTACCTTTAATATTATTTTTTTATTTATTCAAAGAACTAAAAACAATTACATTATAACCAATTATCCCGAAGCCTCATATATGGCTTGTATGGGACAAAATGATACATTACAACAAATACATTTAACTACAAAAACTAAAAATTTCTCTATACTATACTACAGACATCAATGATAACTTTACTTGATCAACAACAAATACGCAGCCAAAATAATTAATAATATTCTTTCCATCTATAATATGCTGCTTTTATAAATTTAAAAGAGCTCAACGTTTGAATCCATTTCGGCACCGTATTAAAAATGTTGGGATATAATAGTTTCTTAGCTTTTTACCATAATTATTCATAATTCGTGGAACATTAAAGGTTTGCATATTGCGCAAATTACGTGTGTTTACATTTTTATACAGCCAGCTACTCTTAAAAATTTTTTGCACAAAGATGATATACTCATACAGATCTTGAAATTTTAAGATTTTTAGCTTTTTGAATTTCTTATTAGTGTCTAATCTGTCATATATTGAATTTGTGCCAATTAAATTTATTATTCTTATTTGTAATTTTTCAACTTCCCTCGCAGTCGATGAAAATCTATAAATTGAAATACCATACCGCATCCTGGATTCAAGGTATGCTACGTATAGTAATTTTCTGATTTTTACAGGACAGAACCATATTACATAGTACATCATAAATATAATTTTCCGTAATGTAGCACATTAATAATAATAATAATAATAATAATAATAATAATAATAATATGATGGTGATGATGATAATGATGAACATAAAGTATTAATATTTAAAGCTTAAATTACTCTCCCTTTCTAAGAAAATTTACAGTGTTGGAGTTTTTCGCAAAGGCGAAATTACGTCTCCAAGCTGAAGCTATTGGTTGATTCCGATTTGATGTCATGCACTATGAAAAATGGAGTCTCTCCATACTCCTCCCTCTGTTGATGCTTTATGAAGCTACAGCTGTATCGTTAATAGGATGATGGACTGGCTTTATGAAGGTAAGATACTGCTGCTGGAATATTTGTCTATTTTTCCTGTAGAAAGGCCAACGGCTCACGAGTGGAAATTGGTAGAACAGGTCTAATATGTATTCAGTGTTCCAGCTCATCCTAAGTAAGTTCAGTGGATGAGGGCATCGCTTTGGGTAGGCTAGGTGAGCTCCTACACCTTCATGTTTTCAAACTCAGAAGCTAGGGCTATTGCTTTATAAAAGTGTACATAATCGTGCTGAAACCAGAAAAAACCTTCCCCAAATAGAAGGAATCAAAGGAGAGTCACACCGCACGTTTCACAACACAAAATTTATTAACTTTATTTCTTTTCCAAATTGTTACCACAAGGTAGGTAATGCGGAATAGTCAAAAATGCATGCTGTACATTATCCTTAAAATTAATCTTTATGGAGGAATCTGTTCGGGAAATCGCAATTTATGGCTAATGAAACTATTGCTATTTAACGAATAAAAATAGCAAATTGTTTTTATTCAAAAATTTTCAAAATTGAAAAATCATTACCTATGCTTGGAGAGCACCTCCAGTTTATAATCATTATTATTTACTTGTGAGTTCGTCAAGTTTCTGATGGTTTGGAGTGGAGAAATTCTCGATCTGCGGGCCAGGTTCCCGTCTCCCATTGGGCTTTCAACCGTAACAACTTGGTGGTCTTTAAGACACCTGGAGACAGCTTGGTTGTCCGTGATGTCTGCGATAGCCCAATTGGTAGAGGCGTCGACCATGATAGTCGAGGTTCCTGGTTCGAATCCGGGTCGCAGAATTTTTCCTTCCATTTTTCAATTGAAAAATCATTATGTATGCTTGGAGAGCAGCTCCAGTTTATAATAATTATTTATATACGTAATTAGTGTTCATTTTTTTTAATTCTAGAACTTTCTTCTCCTTTGTTTTTGCCACCTCACATCTCCTGTGCAACATGGTGGCCACTCATTTTGCTAGTATTTCTTTCTCCTTACTCCAATTTTAAGATTGTACCTCCGAAATTGCAATTACGAGTTTGCCGACGTGGTCCCCACGTTTCATGGTGTCAATGTTTATTTCGACCCATCGCTCATTTTCGCAGTCTCACCATGTTTAGGCTTGGCCACGAAGCCTATTTCGTTCGGACGGTACAATCTCTGCTATCTTTCTCCATACCCGAATATTTCATCTGCAGAACCATGTATCTAGGCAGTTGAGTTAACTGTGCATTGCGAGACGCCACGGCTGTACTACCGCTCCACTGAGTAATTTATTCGTTTTTATTTGTACTAATACTTGTGCAATACACTGTGAGTACTTGAATTCATATTTTTGTTTACGTATAATTTTTTTAACTTTTACCATTGTTAATCAAGGGACACGTTTTGTGTTCTAGTTTCTTTTCTTTTTACTGTCATTAATAAAATTGTTTTTGATAATTTCTATGCAAAGTGTTTGTTGACTCATTGCTAGCCAAATATCCACTTTAACACCCGCCTCATCACAATCAGTATATTAAATCTGTGGATTTATAGTAATCACTCTGTATAATATCGACCATTATTACATTATTACAGTATTCGAACTATAATAAAGTAATACAAGTAAAACCTCTTATTCCACAAAATATAATGAATTACATTTCGATAACAAGGTTTTTATCATCATCATCATCATCATCATCATCATCGATATCATGAAGTTTGAAATTTTTGTACAATATACAGTAATTTTGATAATTAAAATCAGTTTTGTTGGATTATTGCATCGTTAGTCTTTTTGTTGTGATAATGTATTGTCTAAACGAAATGTGATCCAGGTTAGAAGTGGTGAATCTTTAATGGGTCCGTTGTCATAGAAGTCAAGAAAATTGTCATGGATTTTAGATTCATTTGGTTGCTAATCCAATAGCAGCGATTTATTCATTTCCGAGTTAGGTGTGCTTTAACGTAGTATCTCAACTATATATGTTAATTAATACTAATTTTTAAAAATAATGAATCTGATTCACAAAAGATCAATGGAAGCTATAACCATTTCCGGCATACGTAAATACAGTAATATAGTGTTCAGGGTGCAAAGAGTTTACATTTTTAATATCTCGACCATTTAGAAATTTTATAGTACAAGAAAGATTCAGTAATTAAGGATAAATTGCTTGGACATTTAGTAAGATTAGATGCACTCTTAGGAACCTACAAAATCTACAAGGCAAGTTCTTACAGAGTGCAACAGATGGCAGGACAAGCGTTATTCAAACAACAGTGGGAGAATAGCGCATCAGAGAGATCAGCATTCTGTACTAAAATTTTTTTGGAAGAGAAATCAAAGTCTATATTTACCAGTCTTTGTCGTAGACTTCTGTCTAAAGGTATCCTCAATTGAAATCCATATACTGCTGCTTCAACAATTACCGCCAACAAAAACCTGAAATTTTCAAGGATAGTGACTATGTGGAAGAGCAACATCTTGTTTAGTTGTTGATACATATGAAGTGCATCTCAATATAATGCAATATGCAAGCACTTAATTAACCGGGACTTGAGTCATTTGTAGACGTTAGTCCAACTCAGTTTTCAACGTATACCGTCGTTCATGAGTGGAATCTCGGCGGATGTCATTGGCTACTTTAACTCTGGCAGAGGTGGCGACGCGGACACTCTTTAAGTGATGTGGAGTTGAGTCTCGTGATCTCTGCACAACAAGGCTTCATCGATTACTACACAGTGGATCTCCAAAGTAGGTGCGGATTCGAGTGGTCTCGAATGAAAATTTTGGAATCCACTCTATAAATCCTTGTAAGTTGTTGTCAGCATGCCGAATTATGAAAGTGAAAAGTTCTAGTACTTATTGCCTGCTATAAAATAAATAACTAAGTTATGTGTAAAGAAATAAGTGATCAAAAATGGCTCAAAATAAGAACTTAAGTGTTCTGTGTCGTTAATGTACAGGCTGTCCAGAAAGTAGCCTTCCATTCACGTTGTTCAAAGAATACTGTAGTTAAGTGTTTCAATTTTTTTTGTAATTACGTTTTTATTAGGAGTACATTAAAATAGACTATTTGTTTTTTCCTAAATCCCTTAAATTGTATTCCTGTTGAAGTTAGAGACTTAATTCCAATTGCAAAGTTGTAGAACACCGTCTAATTAGTGTAAATCCCTGCTACTCTTATTTGACAAATTAAAATAAACTTCATGTATCTAAGAAAAAATAAAAGCAACATCACACTGTTTACTAAAAATAAAAAAAATATAGGATTAATCAAGGTTTGCTTTTAAAAGCGGGCGGCTTCCCTGCAATATCAATTCAAATCCTAGGTGTGCGCGATTGATGGCAATTTATTCTTTCAGTCTGGAATAATAAGTGTAGTTTTTGTTGATGGAATTAGAAGATGCTCTACAACTTGGCAATTGAAATCGGGTCCCTATCTTCAATAAGGAAAAAAGTTAAGAATGAAATGGCATTAGATAAAAGTGATGTGGATAATATTAGTGTATTTTAACGCATCCATAATAAACCTAATTACAAAAAATTTGAAACCCCTTAACTGTATTAACTTTTAAATAAAACTAATGGTAGGGTATTTTCTGGAAACCCTGTATTAGTATTACTGTATTTTAATCTCGTTTTATTGCTTGGGTTTATTGTGGTGGTAATTCGCTGGGCGTCTTCCATTAAGGTATTTGGAAGTTAAGTGTAAGTTGAAACAGTTAAAGGAGTTTAATTGTTTTCGACTGCGATATAATTTAATAAGATGGGCGAAATTAAAAAAAAAATAGAGTAGAATCAAATAATTTAAAAAGTCAGCTTATATGATTCAAACGAAGTTTTTTATTTGCATTCTTGACACCTAATCCTCCTGTTTTTCGGCAATTCTCCTTTTTCAAAATTAATTTCAAAAAATTCCATTAATTTTTTCCTTCCAAATTCGTTCGAGAGACAGAATTTTTCTTAAAGAAGATTACTTATTTTTTTCATTTTTTCTATACCATAATTCCTAGTAAGAAATGAAAATGAAATCAAAGTTAAGGATTTCTTTTATTCTAAACAGACTTCTATCGAATGAAAACGTCATTTCTCAAAAAAAATAAATAAATAAATAAATAAATAAAGTAGAGGAAAAAATCGGAAGCTCGTTTGATTTCCAGAAAGGAAAGGATTTAGCCGAGAGATGAAATGCCGAAATTTAAACGCGAAAACAATAATGTGATTCAATTTGCTTATCAACGAGTATAGCACTTAGTAAGGAATGAATGATAATGTTAAAATATAAAATAAATTAGAAAGTCGTCTTCCTTATGAAATTTTAGATAACAAATATCATGAAGTATTCAAAAAATCCTTGGCGTCGTTTTCTTTCTTTAATTCTGATCATATATCGATCTTAATATTTTCTTATTTTCATTTTTCGATCTCTTGGTTCTTTCCTCCTCCTGATACTATAGAAAAATGGGACAAGAGTTTATAACTAAACTGCACTTTGGGTTTCATAATTAACGGCATTGATAATGGCTTTTAATTACAAGGCTAATTTTAAATTTCCCAGTTTAATTACCATTCCTCAGTTTCGTTTTGGTTTGGTTGTCTGGTTTCGTTGGTTGAGTTTAACGACTCTGTTCAACCGCCATTATTGCTAGGGAGACAAAATAGAGGGTCCGCCAATTTTGAGCCTATTCGCTGAAACCTCTTCAAATAAAGAGATTTAAACCTTTAGAGTAAATAGACTCGTTCGTGTTCAATCTCGACCGGCGAAGGGAGGTATTTGAACCGACGATACGATTAAATTGCATATTTAAAGGCTTCTTTTCCTTCTATCAAAACTTTCCCTTTCAAAACTCTGACTACCTCCCTGAAGGCGTGGTTGTCTTTAATTATCTCCTCGTTTCGTTTTATTTCTTCCAGAAGTAATATTTGTTGAATTAAAGTTTAGTTGGTAAGAAAAAGAAATCGGCCCAAATATCAAAGTACATCTCATTAGCATCTCAGAATAAGTTAACTATTACTGTAGATGAAAAATAGAAAAAAAATTCTCTCTATTTTACATCTGGAAGTCTTGCGTGCGAAAATGCTCTAAAGATGAGTTTTCAATTGGTTGTTCAATTACTCTTAAAAGGTGATAATTAATTTAGCTTGAGGTTGTCATGCTTATAGTTTTTTTTTTAGTTCGACTTGAATTTAATTTTTTTAAATCCTCTGTATTTTGTGCGCCGCGTCCAATTTAATATCTTCTATTAAGCATTTCATTTATCATCTGTCATTATGCATGTCTTTTATTACATGTTATGAATAGTAATACGTTTACATTTATTCTAACATATTAAGTGTTTCAAACTTTGATGAAAAACTTTGGGATGAACAATACACACTGAAAAAGTCTTACAAGGGGAGCATGCTGAAAGTAATATTTGTATCGAAACAATAAATGCTTTTCGGAGACGACGCGCCTCCTACTCAGAGTTGACTACTATTTTATAGCCCGCACCAAGGTGACCACTGATCAGAGACAAAAAATTCATTCATAATTGACCCATTTGAAGATGTTTATCTTTTATATGCAACCACGAGTGATAGAGAACGGGAAAATATGCTGAGTTTTGGGCTGCAGTTTTGCACCACAATTTACAGACCATTTTCTTGACATTTGTGTATTTTTATACGGTATTTATGGAGCTGTCGTACTCTATAGGTTCCGGGAAAATTTGGAAAGGTCTCCAAACAAATAACATTGAAACTTGATTTTATAAATCGTCATATTTCTCTTTTAGCTATGTAAGGCCCAAGCAGATTCCAAGTTCGGGGGAAAAATTCCCACATCAATTCTGTCACTACAAAACCTCTGCAAAGCTATTTATTCAAATTGGCTGTATAATATTTTAAGTTAGTAACTTCGATGTTTTTCAGTTTACTACGAGTTTGAGAGCGCGTGCTCATTTTTAAATAATTGTTGTGACACTATTTATTGATCAATTTCTTGGAAGAGATTTTCCTAGAATAACTCGATGAAAAATAAAATTGCAACACCGTGGAGACGATGCTGATTTTGATCTGCTTACAAAATGTGCATTCTAGGATAGATATTTTGATACGACACAGTCAAACTCATACCAGTGCCAGATACGTCCACAACAGTGCCTTTCTGGAAATAGAAAAGCGTTGCGTAGTTCCACATGGCTGCTTATTCTACTCAACATACTCTGTAAGATATTCTCGAAAAACTTCCTTGTTGACCCGCCAAAACTGTTACGAATTAGGTCAACTTCTGCAAGAGTCGTGGAATAATATATCACAGGCTGATATTCGCCGTCATATGATCTCTTGCATACGTCTAAAGAGGATATGCAATCTATAAAAAAAAAACACCGCTATTGAACCCTTACTGATTGGAAACCTGATACATTGGAAAGGTTTCTTTTAAATGTCGCGTGTAAGAAAAATTTTATTTGGTCCAGCTAAGTACCTCTCATACATGTAGAAGGATCCCTCATCAAAAATCATACGTACCTTAATTATTATTGCGTATCAGGTCCATCCTTCATGGCTCCACTTAACCATTTGGAGATGGCATCAGCAAGACAATGCACCATGCCAAAAGGCCACAAGATCAAAGAATCGTTCATCATGACTGTGAGCCACATTACTGTAGTGGCTGCTCGTTACCAGAATCTGATATTAATTCTCGTTTTATGGGAGGAGCTGTAGAGGGCTTTTCGCAACAAGCTTTTGCCACCTTCGTATTGACAAGTCTTCTGGAGTCAATACCACGACGCATTCAAGCTGCATTGAATGAGAAAAAAGGATCTGCACGATACTAGGCAGGTATTCCTATTAAATTGATAAGTCAGTGTATGTGTTATAAAGTACTGGCAGCAGTAATTTGAGAATATGTAAATAAATGCAATATGATGTTTTACCCTCCAGCAAATAAAATCTTTTAAAAAATATTTTATAGGCATTGACACGATATGCATTATCATCCGTCAACAGTAAGATAACAACAGTATTGTAAAATGCATATAAATTAATTTTAAACGATAGAAATGTTTGGAGCAAAAAAAGTCACTGTAATCTTATAATAGTAAAAGACGAAATCTTTATTTCGTCCGTTTCTTGGTAAATGAACTGTCGTTGCTTCCTTCAGACATATTGGAAATATGATTTATATATTCTTCCTTCTATTTATTTTCTTTTTTCCTTCTTTAATTCGACTCAGAGAGGGGTGGGCGATATTGATTAAACCATTTCCATAATAATCCTGGGGGATATCACGAATTCCTCCTTACGCTCGCGCATATAATTTTTATCAACGATCCGTGTAAATTATGCAAGACCCGAATGAGAATGAAAAGTAGGACGGCTAGATTTGGAAAAGTGGTCGACCAACTCTGCCCTTTCCGCCCATGCTAATTAGGAAAAACCTCATTAAACTTAATTTTTTTAATGAGAAAATTTAATTAATTTTACATTTAATGATAGAAAGTGCGTTTTCCTATGATGTTCTGCGAAAGTTTAATTAACAGAAAGTAATTTGTCCCCGAAGTTATTTATTTTTAGAAAATAATGTATTTAAGAATAAGTTTAATGAGCATGAGAAAAAATGTAACCGACTGATAAATTATTCTAATTAGCGATTAAAAAGAAACAATCTTGTTTACGAAAAGATTTCAGGTCTGGTAAGATTGTTTTTTTTTGTGATTCTGATTATAATAAAACACTTATAATGTTTACGTAATCAATTTCTTAAAAAAGTTATTCATTTTTGATCCGACCTTCAAGACATAAATGAAGCTCATTTTTTGAGAATCGTGTTTCAAGCTTAAACTTTATCCTAATATTATTAAGTAGCGGAAGAATGGAGCTATTTATTGTTTTCACAATGTCCGTCCGTCCGTCCCCTTCATAATTTCCGCATTTTTGAGGTAGAAGGTTGAAATTCGGAATGTAGCTTCCTATGAGCATGTGTACCTTCACTATTAGGTTTGGTTTTGATTGGCCCAGTGGGGTCGGAGTTTCGGGGTTTGAAATTAGAGAGGACCAAAAGGTCTACGCGTATTTATGCATATAAAAGAGTGAAATTCGGTATGCAGATTCCTCTAAGCAAGATCAACATTACTGTAAAGTTTGGGCCAAATTGTCCCAATAGGGTCGGAGTTGTGGGAGTGGGAATCACTTGATCTTTGGAACTATGGCAACATATGGCATGTCATATATCATTCGATCGGAAATGATGAGAAATGAAGAAAATAGAGCTCTTTTTCATTTTCTAAATACTACTTTCGAGAAAATCAATTTTTCGATTAGAAAATGGGGGGGTTAAAAATAGATGACCTCAGAGCTTCCGCTACTTTCCTATACCTTCCTCGGGAGGATTAATTTCTTGTTTTGACACCAAATGATCACGTAAAATAAAATTTAGAACGTGCGCGCTTAGGTTCCAAGAACAACCTTTCTCTATTGAACAGATGCACATGTAAAATTGGCATCCATCAATGATATACGACGGAGGATCCAAAAATAACGAGAAATATTTTCTGGCTGGTGATGTTGTGCTAGTTCTGATTTCTCCGCTAGTTGGCGATGCGTCTTCCTTGGCGAAACATCTGAGCCATCAGTGTGGCTGCTTTCATTATCGCTGTTGGACGTGTTCGGCGATTTCTCAATTAAAGAGCAACCTGTTATCAAGTTTTGTTTCCTGTTGGGAAAGCATCAGCGGAAACTGTCACAGTGGTTTATGAAGAGGAAGCTTTGAGCCAAGCGAGGGTATGCGTGGTTTTCTCGTTTTAAAAGTGGTCGAATGTCAATTGAAGATGGATCCAGACTTTCAGAACGGATGAAAACTTTCCTAAAATCCGTGATGTTTGATCGTCGTACAATAATGGATGAATTGGAGCAACTGACTGGAATATTCTGGAGCTCATGCCAACGAATTTTGTCTGAAGATTTGAAGATGAAATGCGTCGCAGCCGTTCCGTGTGTGCTTTCCGACTACCAGAGAGAGTACCGTTTGAGTGTGTAGCAGGAGTTGAAAAAAACAGTTGAAATCAATCCAGATTTTCTGTCAAAAGTTATCACGGGCGAAGAATCGGTACGATCCAGAAACCAAGCTACAATCTAGCCAATGGAAGACTGCTTTGTCATCAAGACCGAAGAAACCAAGGCAGGTGAGATCCAGCGTGAAGACCATGTTGATTAACATCCAGGAGGCCGTCTACCATGAATTTGCTCTCAGGACACCACAGTGAAGCAACGTTTTCACATCGAAATGCTAAAAGTATTGCGTGACTCAGTGCGGAAAAAACTGCCTTATTCTGGTGTTCAGGAGATTGGTGTTGAATGTCGGGCACTTAACCAAAAACGGAATGGCAACTGTTTCTCACTGAACCTCGACCCCAGCGACTTCTTTTTTTTTTATTGATAAGTAATCAAATACGTCCATCCAGGGCCTGTATGGCCTGAGGCCGACGAGTTGGGTCCCTGGATTAACGACTGCTATATGATGGTCGCAGCAGCCGGGGGGGGGGGGGG